>QLOY01000612.1:0-73478 GCA_003313965.1 Megacollybia marginata | reverse complement strand
CGAGTAAGGGCCGGAGGACGAGTAGTTGAGTCATGTAGACTTCTACCAAACAGCCACACAGAAACTCTATGGGCCATCCTCGAAGGGGTGGCAGATCCGAGTCCAAGTTTGGGAAACACATCACTGTTTGACCAAAATACAGTGTTGTATGATGATTGGGAGTGCGTAAATGATTCAAGTTTGGACCAGCAATGGATGCACTGAAAGGGATGTGACAGAAGTTAGATATTCAAGTTGCAGGTCAGGTTGTATTTGCTTTGGGAGAAAGGGGCATAAGCACCATGATCATGATATCTTGCTGGTCTTGCAAAGATTGAAGAGCCTGTACCTGGGTCTGGAGAGCCTGGGCATATGTTTGAACAAGCTAGGATTGGTTCAGAATAGTCCAAAACAGAGCAAAAAAGGCTTACCAATTGAACAGCATTGAATCATCTTTCAAATGCATCAAAGCATTTGTCAAAGCGTCTGAGGTCAGTTTTCTGGTTTAGCTGAACAAGTTCTGGAGCTTGTGCTGGGAAGCCAAGCACTTTCTGGATCTCAGCCTGGCATCTGTTGAACTGCAAACCAACTGCAAACTTTCAAATTCTGAATGCAATTCAACACTGCTCATTCAAGAACAATTTGTGCTCTCCACCAAATAATGTATTATTTCTGATTTCTGATTTCAACATTTGCCTGGGTATCATCATGCAACAGAATTCAAATCAATGTTCCATTCTTGTCAATTCAAGATGGTGGGATTGCAGAAAATGACATAGGGTACATCTACAAATTTCAGCAGCCTTGAGACCCCTCCCCCCCCAAATAAGGAAATTTCCAGCACATGACCTTCTAAAAATACTTTTTCTTGTCAGAACTCAGTCAAGATTCTATTAAATCTGTGACAACAGTGATAGAATTCAGTAAACTGCATAGATGCTCAATAAATGCTCTGTTTGAAAGTTCTCAAAGAGTTTCAGCACTATGTCACAGGGTGACACCACGTGAGATGTGATGACATCACTTCCTCAATATAGGCAGTAGCAACCTGGGTGGCCCTTTCTATGCAGAGGAACATCCAGATTGCTGTTGGAACATGTTTTCTGAATGTGTTCACTTGTATTTTTGACTCCATAAACCCATATTTACCTAACATACAAATATTTGGCCCAGGGGGGTGAAAGAAACACCTGAGAGAAAGGCAAACTGTCTGCTAAGAGAAGGTTGATCTCAAGGTTTGTTTTGTTTCATCTCATTTCTCATTCAATTTAGCACATCACATCACTCGCAAGACATTCCACTATGTTACTGATGCAAGCTTCCATCCTTCAGGTTCCAAAGTTATTGCCACAAAGTGGCACCTATTCTATCTCCTGGTTGGGACATTAACAAGCAACAAATCAGCCCTGAACAGTTGATATGGAACAGTGAGGATGGACTCATCTACTTGAAAAATGTCAAGGATCCCAACCCATTTGAGTATAGCAAAGGTGACTGGAACTCTCTCGCAATGGAAAACCTTTAGCTTTCATTCTTAAGTCAGTATTCTTCCTCTCCTTACCCACACTACACTCACCACCAAAAATAATGCAACACGTGATTTTTGCAAATCTTTGGCAAATAGCAGGTGAACGTGCCATTGAATCATCCAAGTTTTAGTGAGCTTATTGAGTATAGTTTATGTGTACAGAATCTTGGGTGGTGTAATAAATTTCTTAGCCACGTATGCATCAAATGACATTGATGACCTATTTTGGTGGTGTCAACAAGTGTCAACTTGAATCTGAACCACCACAACGTGAATGCTACTCTGCTCTAAACACCATCTTTTGCTTACTTTTTCAGAAACATCATCATGACGAATCACATACAGCTCACACCCACTAAGAAAGCGCATATTGTCATGCTCCGTCATGAAAATCACACTTTTGATGACATTGCCAACAAACTCCACTGCCACAAATCTTCTGCATGTTGTATATGGCAGAAATGCCATCAGAAAGAGAATTTTTATCACAAGGCACCTGGTCGAGGCCATCTGAAGGCTTTAGACAGGCAGGAGTGTCGTACAGCATGCCAGATGATCTGTTCAGGCCAGGCAGACACAGCTGTAGACATTCAGCGTGACCATTTCCCAGATGTTTCAGTCTGAACAATGCAACAGACACTTGCTCAGGAGGGTCTACATGGCCGTCACAAATGTAAGGTCCCACTGCTAACACACACTCACCGCAGAAAGCACCTTGAGTTTGCTAAAAATCATGCTCACTGGACGATTGAAGACTGGCATGCTGTAATTTTTTCTGATGAGTCCAAATTCATGCTTTTTGGGTCAGATGGGGTTCAATATTGTCGAAGAGGCCTAGGTGAGGCCTATTTACCCTGAAACGTGCGGCCACATTTGAAGCATGGTGGTGGAAGGATAATGGTATGGGGATGCATGACTGCTCATGGCTTTGGGTGGCTGGTTTGTGTAGAAGGAAACATGGATGCAGGTCAGTATTGCAGGATATTAGAGAAGGGGCTTCTTGGAACACTTGATGATCATGATATTGATCATTGCAGCATTTATTTTCAGCAGGACAATGATCCGAAGCATACATCTCAGCTTGCGGGCGCTTGGTTTGCTAAAAATAATTTTGATTTACTGGGCTGGCTGGCGAATAGCCCTGATCTCGATATCATTGAGAATGCCTGGCATGCACTCAAACAAGCTTATGGCCACAGAGCATGAAAAGCATCCAATGAAGGGCAACTATTCACGATTTTGGAGGAAGAGTGGGAAAAGTTATCTGTCGAGTTTTGTGGTAATCTGTATGCCAGCCTACCCACCCAGATGAGGAAGGTTATCGAGGCAAGGGGGGGATGGATAGGCTACTAGCCTTTTGGAGTCCTCAATTCACATATTTCTGTCCAATCGCAGCTTGTTTCCTTTGTTGTATAACATGATATATTGGTACATTTTGAGACTATAGTGTATAACTCGAAAATGACTTAGCTGATGAGCACCTGATTCTATACATATAAACTACACTCAATAAGCTACATTCTCCCCACTAAGACTTGGATGATTCAATGGCGCGTTCACCTGCTATTCACCAAAGATTTGCAAAAATCACGTGTTGCATTATTTTTGGTGGCGAGTGTAACTCTTTAGTTACACAGAGACCTCCAACTTGACACATCTGACATGCACATATGATGTGAGTGGTATCCTTTCTATGGCACAGCTGTCATAAACTAGCAATTGGATTAACTTCAATTAACCCGACTTGAATTAGTATGACACTTGCCTAGTCAGGTAAATGTCTCTTACATCTGAATGTTCAATGAGTAATTATGATAGGAATTGAAGGACTCCGATATGCCATGTGAATGCAGGTTGGTTTGATCAGCATAGTTGGGAGGCTTGTCACCTAACAAGGGTGAAGCTCCTCTCACAATCTTTATTCTGGGCAGAACTCCTATTGTCACCAAACTGTTACTACATGCTTACTGGAAGCACTTTCTGTCATCTTCCTCGTTATCAACCACCAGAACCAGTTTACCTTTAACTGTGGCAGCTGTTATCATCTCATGAGCCTCTCTCACTTCATGTACTGTCAATCCGCCAGTCTCTATAAGTGGTGAACACATCTTGCCTGTGGACATGTAGGATAGCATGGTGGACAGCATACAAGTGTTTTCTTCAAGACCCACATTATAAAAGACTTCTAATCAATGTGAGTTTCAGCTTTACTGCTGCTGACAGACTCACTTGTTCTGGCATATTCCCAGCTTAACCTAGACAACAGTTATAGAACCCATGACAACTGAAGATGAATACAAACATCAGACTTTTGGCCATAGGCCACCCTTTAAACTCCATGTCCGTTTCTTGGATCACAACTATCCTACTGAATGGCTTCAACTTGAAGACCTCTGTCACCAGGAAGGTACCAGTCTGTTTGATGAGCAAGGTATGCATATTTCAGTGGTATGTCTGGATTCTTCAATGCTCATGATCTAGCAATTTGTCCAAACCTTCTGAGAGCAACACTTTGATCTCTTTGATCTGCACAACAACATCTTTCAAATGATCAACTACATGAGTCACTCCAAGGTCCCTGCATCATTGTTGACTCTCTAGACAAGAAGCAGTAGCAATAATAAGAGGAAGATGATAGTGCTCAGCAGCCAATTGAATAACTGAACGTTAACATCTTTAGTCACAGGGATGACATTATTCTTGTCAACTGACAGGCAGTCTCCAGTACCATTCACAATCAAAAGTCCAGCCTCCTCATCTCTCTTAACTTCCAACATCTCTTCGAGACCTTCAAACAAACCCGATGACAGGCAGAGAAGCCACATCTGCAAAGGAGACATTATCTGGGATTAGTGCCACTTTGGTTGCTTTCACCAAGACATATTCTGCATTCAAACCATGTCCAAAAGGAATTGTCATACAAGTAACATGGTCCCCGATCTTGACATTGCTGATTTTTGACAAACCAAGAGTGATGACAATTCCTGCACAGTCAAGTCCGAAAATATGATTATTTTTGGGGGCATAATTGTAGAACGTAGGGATGTCATGATATTTTCCACCTCGGATTTTGGTGTCCACAGGATTTACACCTACCACTTTGACCTGTGCATGTTACAAGTACTAACAGGCATATACATATAGGTACGGTCAATTAACCTGAATTAAGACTTCATCAGGCTCAGGCTCTGGGGTTGGGACAACATGATGTTGCAAATTCTCAATGCCTCCACAATGAATGCACTGGCAGACAATGGTGTTCATGGTCTTGGTGTTTTGTCCATCATATGTGTGTGGAGAGAATCTAACAGGTGCTGAGTACTTGAGCTATTGTAGGTAAGTTTTGATGTCATACTTGACACTGACTCTTATACAAACCCCTTCAGAGGTTTCTCGTGATCTCCTTGCTTCCGCTGCGACTCGGATAGTCATCTTGAATCAATCATATTGACACACTACTTTCTGTCTTGTCCTTCCAAACACATTCTACTGATGGCATCCCATCGGATCTCCAATGCACCCTGACAAGTTTGTTCCATGGAAATAGGTGGTACAGTCTCTTCTTTCTACCCTTGATTTGGCGATGAGAAGTTCCACCAACTTGAATCTTTTGAGTCGATTCGAGTCTAGCTTCAAGTTGGTCCAGTGAGAATAGGTAAGAGGGTTTGAAATGAGCCAATGAGACACAGAAACAGGCTCAGGCTGTACAATAAATTCTTCTGCCACCTTGGGTAAGTGGAGTCTATGTGCACCCTATTTGTGATCTACCGATGCAACAAATAAATTATGTATATACTTTGGCTAATTGTCGGCACTTACTTATCTCACATACAGCATGCTTTTAGGTCCTATCTTGGGCTTTTGTCTTGACCTCTATGTTTCTTATTCTACCACTACCATTCCCAATATCCCTCAACCTGGGACATAAGTTTTGTTGTCTAACTTTCCGATGGATGGCAGGTCAAATCCAAAGCAGATGAGAGCAAGATGATGATGTGATGGCCTGTGACAGCAGAAGATTCCGTTGCCACCGCTGCCCATACCACTTGTATATGCCCCAGGTCTTTGCAGGATGCTCTAAAGCACAGTACAGATTCTTTCAGCCTTTTACAATATGTGTCCCTCAAGTTATAAATTATTGACTTCATACAAAAATATAACTGTACTTTTGTTCCTTGACAGAACAATTCACCATTCTCACTACATGCTTGGCTATGTGTCTCCTGGACTCATGGAGTGGAGAAAAAATGAAGCTGGATACTTTGAAGGAATTGAAGCCATGTGTTTTGATGTGGAAAGTCAGATAGATCTGTTACTAGCGAACATTTCCAAAGTTTGCAGGAGCAACTTCAACTTGAAACCCAGGCCTGTGACACATCCTCTCCCACCTTTCAATAGAGTATCACGATCAGGCGTTCTCATTCCATACAGCTTCAGGCTAGGCTATTGGGTGTTTTTGACATAAATTTTGTGTAGTAGATACAATTTGATTAATGGTCAGGTATTTTTATATACCACTGCCGCAGATGGATCTAGTCAACAAATGGCACCTACTACCATGGTTACTGCTACAATATCGCTTTGATACCACTAGAGTTGACTGCTGTTGAACAGGAGGCGAGATAGCAGTGACACTGTAATGGAACCACTGTTACACTGATATTGTGTTACACAGACGCTACAGATGTGCTAACAGCTATATGGCATCTATTTTGTGATGTTACCCCACTGGAAGCTATCTCAAGTGGCCATGGATCTATTAAAGTGAATAGTGAGTGCCGATCTGATTTCCTTCCAGCCAATCCCATTAGACCTACCAAAGACCTACTAAGTTATAACTCCTGTCAGTTTTCCTGCTCAGCAAAACACTGGCCTCCTAACCCTTTGCAGCAACACCACCCGTGATGGTGATGTTTTAAGCGGTTTCAGAACTGACTCAGAGGTGTTACGATCTGTGAGGCATTGAAAGAGCTTCACCACTGAAGCAGAGAGATGGGCCAATGGCCCGACTCGGAGGGATGTCTTTTATGGATGAACTCGTTTGTCCGTGTAGAATGTATCAAGTAATTATGTTTTCTAAACAACTGTGTCTAGAATCTCATGTCCTGTACCACGCAGCAGAGCCTGGCCATCCTGCAAGAGTTTCCGAGGGGCCTTATCCAACTCTTTCTGGTATTGCATCGAGACCTTTTGACACTGCTCATTAGATGATATGCGATAACGCTCTCTCAGCTTCTCGAGACTGGCATGAAGCTTTTGTATCTTGGTATTGTGAGCCTTGATCTTCATGTCTTCACCAAGTAATTCTTTGTGTCGGGATGTAACTGCCAGCCTGATGATTCCTTTCAAATTGGATGAAGGAAGATGAACTTACATCATCTTTTAATACTCCGTGTTGCATTTTCAGAGTAATGGCCAGAGCGATATGAAGGTTGAATTCCAACAGTTTCTATAAGCTGTTAAAATTGGTTAGTACTAGATCACAGGGTTAGTATATACCGATAATGATTGACCTTGAGCGTTGAGATTTTCATGTTATCATAGGCATGGCTCTCAATCGCACCTAGCAGAGAACAGTGCATCAGGTTTCTCGAGTAAAGCTTTTTTCGCCTTGCTCAAGGCATAGCAAGGCGAAAAAGCTCGAAAAGCCGCAAGTAAAAAAGTTAGGGTATGTTTTCAAAAAAGCACTAATTAGGTGAACTACCTAACAAGTCAAAAAGCTAAAAAGCTAACATAAAAAGTCAAAATTGATAGCTTTTCCTGTGCTGTCGCCGCCTGTCAGGCCTTGTCTTGTCGACTTTTTGACTTTTTAGCTTGTTGACAAGCTGGAAAGCACAAAAAGTCAAAAAGAAAACCTTGAGATTACTGATGTGTTTTCCCTCCAGGTTAGCATCTGAATGGGAACCCTCCATTAGGTTGGTATGGTTTTCGCCGGCTTGCCACACAACCAGAGGAATAAAACTTTTCTCCCAGCAGACGCCTTGAAATGCGAATTGACTGTCAACTTTATTCCGTACCCAGTCTAGTATAGAGTTAGTAGAGTCTGTAGCCCTGGCCACGGGTAAAATATGCAATTACCTCGACCAGCCTGTCCACCTTCTTCCTGAATGCGATGAAGCGTCAAGTCCCAACTCGAGTGGGTTGTACAGATACTAAGGCTTCGCATTAAATTCCTCACAGTCTCTGGAACAGGTTACAGTGCACATGGATGACACAAAGTCGGAATACTTGGTGAAGGTGCTCATAAGCTGTCAGCGATTGAATCAGTCGATGTGGTTCATGAAGGTCGTATTGTGCTGGCTCCTTATGAGCAAGAGCCTTGAGATAAAGCCCCAATCCTTGAGGATAGATAAGCAAATCAAGTTGATGGATAGAGATAGCGCTTGCCTTTAGCTTGCCCACCGTGTTGGTCTCCAGTGAATTGCAGGACATAACCATTAGCGGCGGTCAGAGTCGACGATTCGGTAACGATTCAGACTGCGATTCTGATGCGATTCTGGATGGCATCAGAATCACCTAGAATCGTCAGAATCGTCACGATTCTCGAACACGATTCTTGAAGACGATTCTGCCTTTCCCATGGCTGTCACTGTAGGTCACTGTGTTGGTTTGCTCTTATGTAAACTGTACAGTCCCTCAGACATCGTAAAATAGCAGTAAAATACACAGCTGAACTTGGTAGTGTTCCTCCCTGAGCCTCCCTCTGGCTGAAATCCTACTCAAAAGAGAAAATAGATGGAAAAGCTGAGAAAACTAACAAAGAACATACTTTCAAGGCTTCAAAGGTTCCAACCAAAGAAGCTAAGGCAAATACTAAGGTTAAGAAGGGAGCAAAGAAGGAACTGCCTGTTGTGCTTGCCAAACAGGATAGCAGCACAGATGAAGAGGAAACCAGTGGAATCGAGCACAAACATTCACGAAATCAAAGCCTGACGGTCAGAGTCGAGGCCGATTCTCACACGATTCTGACATCAAAATCGCTCCAGAATCGGATCAAAATCGTTGTCAGAATCGTGGTTAAGGGGCTACCGGACCGAAAATCCCGGACCGGATGTTGGTAGGTAGGTCCAGGTCGAACGCTCTAAAAATTTTTCTTAACATACATCCCAAATGGCCTGTAATGTCAATACAATGTATCCAAAAGGCTTCTAAACCATGTAAGCTGTACAGAACAGCAAGGGCATAGACTCCAGGTGTCTGATTCGGACATATGTTTGCACATTGCCAAACTTAGCCAAACTGGTCTAAATACATCCCAACAGCCATTTCAGGGCTTGACATTGATTATATGACCCAAATGTTGACTATAATGTATCTTATTGTTAATAGTGACTCACTAGAGGTAACAGTTTTGGAGACAGCTTGATGGGGGCAAAGACCAAACAAAAGCGGGTATGGGTGGTGGGCGGAGTTACCAAATTAGGCAAGTCACGTGACCCACAGGTAGGTAGGTTCCCTCGGTAGGGCCTTAAAAATTTAATCGACGTCCGGTACTTTATTTTTTTTCCAGTACCCCCTTGATCGTGGTCGAATCGTCAATTCTGACCATAGCTATTATAGTCCGTAGGGTTTTTTGCATGTATATGATACCATTTGAGATTTTGTCCTGTATCCTCCTTTACTATGTCATCAATCAGCTCAAAAACATGTTGGTGTGCTTCAGCTGTTTCTCGGGTTAAAAAAAAACACGACAAAACACCAGGCCTAGAATTTGGTTCGCCGTCTTAGTTTCACAGTAAGTGGGAAAGAAATTCTTACTTGTGTTAGATTTCTGATCCAAGCAACCCAGCTCGAATTCCTTGTAGTTCACAACCCGTTTAAATGCAACATCACCTTGTAGGTATTGTGCATTCAACAGGTGTTCGCCAAGGGGCTACCAGACCAAAAATCCCGGACCGGACGTTGGTAGGTAGGTCCAGGTCGAAGGCTCTAAAAATTTCTCTTAACATACGTCCCAAATGGCCTGTAATGTCAATATAACATATCCAAAAGGCCTCTAAACCATACAAGCTGTACAGAACAGCAAGGGCCAGGTGTCTGATTTGGACATATGTTTGCACATTGCCAAGCTAGTCTAAATATATCCCGACAGCCATTTTGGGGCTCGACATTGATTATATGACTAGTATAGATCCAGATGTTAACTATAATGTATCATATTGTCAATATTAACTCACTAGAGGTAACAGTTTGGGAGACAGCTTGATCGGGGCAAAGACCAAACAAAGGCGGGTATGGGCGGTGAGCAGAGTTACCATATTAGGCAATTCACGTGACCCTCAGGTAGGTAGGTTCCCTCGGTAGGGCCGTAAAAATTTAATCGACGTCTGGTACTTAATTTTTTTTCTGGCACCCCCTTGGTGTTCACTTGCATCAGGCTTCATGCATACGATGATTCGGAGTACATTCTGAGCAGATGCGATGTCTTCCGGTCCGGACTCGGAGCATCTGTCAGTGCTGTCAGATGATGCGTACTCAACAACACGGCGGACGTATCGCTCAGAGGTTGGCAGCATGGGATCAGAGTCATCTTTAATTTTCATATGGTGTATACCTATGTCGGAGCATCAGCTTAGTAGTTGGCAGAATCAAATGCACGCACTGTTCCATCCTGTACCGTGTGGAAATTTTACTTTGGAGAAAGTCTCGATATAATGAGTGAGATGAGTCCGATTCGCAAGCGAAACATGGAGATCACTCAGTACAGGGTTCGCTTTCTCAGGCAAGGCTCTACGGAGCATGGCATGAACCAATGGGTGTCTCAGAAAGCGACGGGCAGTGAGATCAACAAGTTCACTACCCATCTGGTCAAGTAACTCGTTTAACCATGATTTAAGCCTGGGAGGAGTTTTGATAGGGAGTGGAACAGGATGGTGATGTGCTCCCTTCACAATGGCGAGAACATAGGGGCACACTTGCCGTTCAGTTTCAACTGGCTCATAGATGCGAAATTTGACATTACAACAGAGTCGCTTCATTTCAAAGCGTTGAAGGACTCCGTGCATGTTGCGATGGTCAAATGCTATGTATTCTTGTATCAGAAATGCGTCAGCTAGAGCAAGGGCAGCTTACGACAGCAGATCCGCTGGGAAGAAACATTTGCAAGAGTTGAACAGTTGGTGAGTGGGCCATAACCTAACGCTTCAGCTGCATTCTCAATACACTTGAGCTCATCTGTGTCCTCATTAAAGTGCGCCTCAAGATACTCAATATCATAAGATGCATCGAGATACTGGATGTAGTGGAGTCGGCTGGTATGTGCATCATAATGCTCGCAACTGCTCAAGCACTTGAAGTTAGTACGGATACTATGTCACATAACTTGAAACCACATATGCAATAAACGGCTGCTCCCCTTCATCAAAATAGAGCATTAGTCTTCCTTGACAACGATCCACAGGGTCCATGTATCCGCGGCGAATTTTTTCCAGCAGCTCGTGCCCTATTAGAAGCATCCTGTTCTGATGGTGGGAATGTCGGTTCTTGACGCGGTGCGCGACAGCCTGTATGAGACAATGATGAAATCAAGGACTGTGTTTTGCGGAACACTTCTGCAGTGGGTGATGCAAAGAGAAGGCGTTGATGATGATCATTACAAAGACGATCAGTCACAGCCTGGTGTGTAGCACTGCAGTGCGACATTCCCTTCAACGCATCGAGGTCAGCCCGAGGACAAATTTTGATACCCTGGCCTATAAATGCATTTAAACCGAATTTTCCCTGAGATTATTGAACTTGAAAGTGCTTACAGGTTGAATGATGTTCTATACATGCTACTGACTCGCCAGTCAAAGAGTTCTTGAGAGGACGGACATTGATTAAACCACCCTGACGACTTTGCCTAGTAGTCCCAGAGGGAAGCCCCAAGGAGTAGGCAAAGTTCCGTGTTGGATTCAACCAGTTATCGAGGTTGCATCGAAAAAGATACCCTACAGGATGTGTTTCATGACACTCCGGGTATTCCACATATGCATCGATCCAAGGGGGTGCCGGAAAAAAAATTAAGTACCGGACGTCGATTAAATTTTTAAGGCCCTACCAAGGGAACCTACCTACCTGTAGGTCACGTGAGTTGCCTAACTTGGTAACTCCGCCCACCACCCACACCCACCTTTGTTTGATCTTTGCCCCCATCAAGCTGTCTCCCAAACTGTTACCTCTAGTGAGTTAATATTAACAATATGATACATTATAGTTAACATCTGGATCTATACTAGTCATATAATCAATGTCGGGCCCTAAAATGGCTGTTGGGATATATTTAGACTAGTTTGGCAATGTGCAAACATATGTCCAAATCAGACACCTGGAGTCTGTGCCCTTGCTGTTCTGTACAGCTTGTATGGTTTAGAGGCCATTTGGATACATTATATTGACATTACAGGCCATTTGGATGTATGTTAAGAAAATTTTTTAGAGCCTTCGACCTGGACCTACCTACCAACGTCCGGTCTGGGATTTTCGGTCCGGTAGCCCCTTGCATCGATCTCATCAAAAACATAGAGACGAGATAGGGTTGTCTGTCGATTGAGTTTATAGTCTTCTTCCCGAGATGGTGTTGCTGTAAAGAACTTGAAAGTGCCTGCATTGGGAATGATTGACGATTCTCGAGTCTCCAAGTCTGGCGAGTCTACAGATGTGTAATGCCGTGATATATGTCCAAATCCGGAAATTTTGCCAAGTGAGGTTCGAGTTTCTCGTCGTCGATCTGGAACAGCATCAATCGCAGTAGCAGAAATGCCATGAGTATGTGCCACTGGGGCAGGATTAAGCAGTGATTGAATGTTCATTGCAAAAATTGAAGTTGAGGTTCAGAGACAGTATTCGCACTAGTAGGTAGCTCTACAGATCCCCCGCGCACGTACTTTGTTCGGACTACACTCAGCACTGTCTCATTTTCCGATGCTAGCGCTGCTTGTGTTTGTTGAATTCAATTTTGAAACAGGAGAGCCTCGGAGTTGGCAGAAAACTGAATAGCCTAGTGCCCATGGACCACACCCAGGCCCCGAGATAATCGCTGCAGGCGGGTATCGCAGCGACTTGGCAGCGACAGTCCTGAGTTTGAAATTTCCAAAATGAAGCCAAAATTTATATTATGTCAGTGTTTATCTGTATTTTTTTGAACCAAAGAACGGTAGGAAGCGGCAGTAAGGGAGCTAAATGTATTCCGAGACGTCCCGGTACCTTATAGGACGTCTTCTCTTCTCCCGAGTTAGACAGATCTGCTCCCTCGATTTGAAATGGGCAAAGGTAGTGCGACGTGATGCTCGGAACAGCGGCACGATCAGTACTCCGGCATAGCGGCATGCGACTATTTTTATATTTAGCGCTGTCACAAAGAACACTGTTGGCGCTTCAGCAGGATGGCATACCCAAGGTTCTATAATAGGTGAACAGACAACTCAATCCGCATTCCGAACACAGGTTCTAACTGTTGCAGCCCAACCTTTCACCTCGACTGGATAACAAAACAATAAGCATTATGTCATTCTATATTAAGCTATATTCAGCGCCCATTTGACGTCAGGCACGAAAGAAGAGAAGTGCACGTCATAAAGAAGCCGTACCATATAAGGCGATTAAGGTACGGGTCTTAAAAACGCAAGGGTAATAAACCGAGTCTTACTAACGTAAGGACTCGGAATCGTCGCAGACTCGCTGATTCAGCATTACACGAGACTCTTCCTCACTATGATGGATGCATTCAAGATCATTGTAGGAAATCACTATTCGGCTTCCGAATTGGGGCGGAATGACTTGATTGTGTTAGTATTCAATATTCAGTTAGCTCTACCCCAAAGACCCAAACGAAAGCCCTGAGATGGAATAGACTAACCTGCCCAGGTGGCGTTCGCCTTGAAATATCAACCGGCTGTCAGACAAACTAACTACTCCCCTCCTTCATACTATCATGAGCCTCAGCATTAACTGCGCTCAACTGATATCTCTGAATATCGAGTCGCTCTTTCTAGGAATCTATCTCATTACACTCTTTCCATGCTTTAAAGCATTGCTTTGGAGGCATTTCCTTCCTTCCCCGTCAATCCATTCAATGGACAATGCTTATGGCCTGTCTGTTGTTCTTCACCTGCAACATCTTAGACTTTTCTGTCCAGTTTTATCATGTCATTCGAGCCTTTACAGTGTCTTCAGAAGGTGCTATCGCCGAGTTTTTGAAAATGTCTGATTGGACAAACGTCTTGATGGTGATACACCCCCCAGCTTTTTATTATATTTGGGCTAACACTCTCATTTAGTCTGTTGATGCTCTTCTTCCATTTCTAGTTGGAGATTTGATCCTCATAAGTCCTCAATGATAGCAAACTTGTAATTAGTGGAATGATGGCTTGCTAGATATATCGCTGCTGGATCATTTATGCCAGGTTCACAAGCGTAGTCATAGTTCCTATGATCTTGTGGATCGGTAACTCCATTTCCGGCATCGTAGCCATAATAAAAATTGGATCTAGCCTTCACGCTAGTACATTCACAACGTCGTCCCAAATCAGATCCCTCTTTACCTTATGTAGTGTCCTGATTGCTGTTCAGAACTTACTCACAACATGTCCGTGGTCTATTCACTACTTTCCGATTCTGACTCTTTTGATAGCATTGATTGTCTACCGTATCTGGCTTATCGATCGGGCGACCTTCGTTGGTGAGAAATGTAATAAATCTCACTTGCCACTCCGACGGGTTATACGAATTATCGTTGAGTCTGGCATGATATACACTATCACTATACTTCTGTGTCTAGTGTCTTTATTAACAGGTTCCACGGCTATATATATTGCCATCCGAGCGGTATTTTTACTTTTTCCTAGTCTTATGAAGCATTATTGATGCATCCACAGTCGGTCCCCATCACTGGCATCACTTTCAATTTGATTATTATTCGAACGCACTACACCTCGTTGGAATACACCTCACTGCGCACAAGTGATACTATCCCCCAACTCACTAGTGTGTTGTTTCCAACAGTGGGTTCAGAATGTGTTTCGGAAGAAATGTGAAGAAATGTGAAGTTGATACCCCAGTCCAAGAAATTTTTCATACAAATTAATTTGTATTTCTAATTCATCCAACAAAATGCTAAAATGGAAAGAAGTGGAGAGGACGTACCAATAACTTGAAGTACCCTGAAAGGAAAACCCCGATGAAAATAAACCACAGAAATTCAGCGCAAATTCAGCGACATTCAGATTTGAGTCAGATTGAAGGATCGAATTATGATGTATCGAAGCATTGAACAGTGCAATGAATGACACAAGCCAAGATGTGATAAAGAATTTCAATGCCTGCTATATGACTGAAGATATGGCAAAACGGAAGCTAAAATCAAGGGGTGTCCAGAAAATAAATAACCTACCAGGGGTTGTATAAAAATTTAAGGTCCTTGCTGGTGACCCTCCCTCCCTTCACGTGACTGTACCTGCCTAAAAAGGACTCTTCCTTACCAAAAATAGAATTTACCTATCTGGATGAGTTGTTCTATCAATTTCTATAGAACAAAGTTTACTAGTATATCATTTAGGGTATAACAGCTATAAATGTATAGATGAAGAGGCCTTACTTGTTAAATAAGAGTATGACATCATAGGCAGCCACACAGCTGAGACCCAGCCCAATCTGAACTCAACAGGCAGTATTATCACAGCCCATTCCATGATGCTGCATAATTGGCTTCTTTCCGGCCCAAAAATTCCATCTTGAAGGTGTAAGGCGACGAGCAAAATGAGAGCTTATCAGGCCACTCAAAGACTCGGTAGATCTTATAATACTAAAACTAAAGAATACAGGGAGTAACTAAAGGTTTAAATATGAAGTGGCTATCTGACTGACGACTAGGCATGAGTGGAGTAAAGAGATAACAAGGGAAAAAGATAAGCTATCTGTGCTGCATGTTCTGCGATAAGCTATCAGAAGTTAATTTAAGAGATAGCGGATAAGGGATATGAAAGATAAGGTGATATGAATGTGAAATGAAATAGGGTTCTGATAAGGCACGTGTTTGAGCGCTAAAATGAGGGGAAATCGTAACATTACCCCCCCTTTAAGATCATGGTCCCCATGATGGTGTGGTAAATTGGAACATTGGTTTAAAGGAGTCGAGGATAGTTCGGTTGGAAGTAATAATGATTCCTCAATTTGAAGATGTTGGTTTCGGTTTAGTAGGGTGTGTTTTGTGGAAATTCTCCACTTCTTCTTCAGCATGTCGGACATTTCCACGAGGTTCCTAGGAGTTTTCTGCATCGGAGAAACCTTTCCATTTGACCAGATATTCAATATATCGACCCTTTTTGTGACTGTCCACGATGGCTTCAACTTCAAACTCTTCTTCTCCTCCGACTAAATCTGGTGGTGGTGGTGGTTCGTTAGGTTGAACGTCGAAGGAAGGTTGGATGAAGGGTTTAAGTAGCTTTTCGTTAAAGACATTATGTTTTCATTGCCAAGTGGGATTTTGTGGCAATTTGAGTCGGTAAGCCACTTGTCCCACTTTTTCTGTGATTGCAAAAGGTCCATATCGTAGGTGATCCAGTTTTTTGGCAGGTCGTTGAGTTTTGATGTTGGTCCCTTCCAGCCACACTAAGTCTCTGGGTTTATAATCTCGTGATGCAGAGCGGTGTTTGTCAAATTGTTGTTTCATAGCTTCCTTTGCTAGGGCTAAGGCAGCTTCCGCTTCTTGTCTTGCGTTAGAGAGTCATTTTACCCATTCAGTGGCTGTAGGTACTTGATCTCTTTGTAACTCTGTTCTGGTGTAAGGGTGATAACCGTGATCGACAAAGAAAGGTGATTGTTTCGTCATGGAATGAACTCGATTGTTATAACTGAATTCCATGATGGCGCACCATTCGCTCCAATTGTCTTGTAGGTAGTTGACGAATAGGCAAAGGTATGCTTCTACTTCTTGGTTTGCCCTTTCTGTTTGGCCGTCTGTTTCTGGGTGGTAACCTGTGGATAAGTGTCGTTTGATGCCGAGTTGTTTACATATTTGGTCCCATGCTTTAGCTACCGTTTGTGGTCCTCGATCTGAGATCAAGACTTCTGGAAGACCATGATATCGGATTACTCTATCTCATACGAGATTAGCGAATCCTTCTGCGCTGAGTTCCATGTGTGTAGGTTCTATGTGTATGTGGTGGCTGTATGTATCTGTGAAGACTTCGATCGCATTGAAGCCGTTGGATTCAGGGAGGGGTCTGATCATATCTGCTGTGACTTTACACCATGGTTGTTTAGGTGTGTCATGAGGATTAAGAGGGGCATGTAGAGGTTGTCAGTCGATTTTATCTTCTTGACATTTGATGCACCCATCGGTATATCATCGGATCATTTTTTGCATTTGAGGCCACCAATAGTTTCGTTGGATGAGTTCTTGGGTTTTGTATCTTCCAGGGTGTCCTGCTAGTGAGTTGTCATGGTGGTCTCGAATAATCCGTTCGCGTAATTTGTGGTTTTTGGGTATGTATATTCGGTTATCGTAAAAGATTAATCCATCAGATTCTTTCCATTTTTTGTCTTTACCTTCTAGAGCTTGTTTGGCCAAAGGATCTAGTTTTCGTAAGGGATCCTTAAGCTCTGGTAGGTATTCTGGTGGATCGTGGACAATGATTGCTTCTAGCGCTCTGAAATGTATAGGCGTAAGCATGGTGATGTTATCGTTGTCTTTTTGTCCCATGTCATGATCTGGTCTTCTGGATAGTATGTCTGCTCGCTGATTTTGTTTGCCCGGTTTATGATGAAGTGTGTAGTTGTATTCTGCGAGTTCTGTTACCCAACGTGCTTGTTGTCGATTAAGTTTCTGGGGTTGTCGGAAGTACTGTAGGTTTTGGTGATCCGTCCAAACTTCGAAGACCTGTCTGGCTCCCAACAGTAAATGTCTCCATTCTGCTAGTGCTTCCATGATGGCAAGCATCTCTTTGTCGTAGATCTCATAGTTTCGTTCCATTGGTGAGTATGCTTTGGAGTGGAAGGCGATTGGGTGCCATTTGCCTTCTATCTGTTGTGAGATTACTGCACCGATTGCTCCTTCAGATGCATCTGCTTCTATTCTAAATTGGCCTTTGTCTTCTGGTATTCGGAGACAGGGTGCTGTCGTCAGGCCATGCCCTTAAAAAAAGGCTTTTCAACATGGTTATAACCAGTGGAACCAAAAGCCTTCTATGTGGTTATAACAACTCCCAGCCAACATTATTATTCAGCAGTGTCGGTCAGGGCGAGGACAGGCGGGACAGGCGGCTGGCACATGACTGTCCAATTTTCACGTCAGGTTCAAGTCATGTTGGTTTGTTGCCAACTACATACGAAACACATCCGCGGTACAGTCAGTCTCAAGTCAGTATATACACATAGCATATACCACAATACAAGTAAGCACAAATATAATGACCAAGAAATATATACAAGTGCATCGTACCAACAAGACTAGTTATACACTGTCCAATGCCTTCATGATGCAGCAAAGGACCCATAGCACATCTGCCACTGCAATTTCCCAATCTTCCCCTTGCTCCGCAGACCCCCAGAATCCCAGACAAGCAACGAAGGCAACGATGCCGTTTTTTCCACAGAAGTTGAGTGTTGACCAATCCCCGGTGCAACCACGGTGAGCATCACTTAACGGCTGATCCTCTTCACTAATCCGTCTCCACGACGGCTGAGCTCCCTTCCACCACATCCAGAATTCGGACTTCAGAGCATTGACACGCCCTTCCGCTACTGTCGATGATCGTCTCCAAGCATTTTTAATCCATAACGCTACCTCTGCAGGTCGGCCCACGCTGCTAACAGCCATCCTAGACTGAAGAAAACCATGCCTTGCTTCAAATTGTGTAAATGCGTCAACCAGATTGCTGTAGCAGGGACGCAGCTCGAGCTTGTCGAGACAATGTCAAATGTCTTTGAACCATGGGGGCCAGGTGGAAGAATCGTCCCACCCAGGGCTCGGAATATACTGGGGATTGTAGAGAGGTATGGCATCAGCATCAGTTGTAGCGCCAGATAGTTGGATGGTGCACTGAAAGGCAGGGTCATGGACAGGTTCAGAACCATGGCCAATCAACGATGCGGATGTTGTATGAGCTGTCGCTGCATCCAACTCAAGCAAGATAGGATCAATGGGGGGATTATCTCGAGGAGGCTGGGTAGAGTGTGGAGGTTGGGCAGAGCGAGAACGGGGAGACGTGTCATCGAAAGCATCGTCCTGGTGAAACGTCTTGCGCCGTTTTGTGCTGTTTTCGTGTTGAGTGTCTTCCTGAGCATCCGTGTTGATCGACTTTCTCTTGTTCTTGTTCTTGTTCTTTCGCTTTCAGGACTTTTGTTTGTTGGCAGTAGTGTGTTCCTTGTCGTTGAATGGCGGTACTTCTGGGGCCTGAGATGGAGATTGCTCAGCATCCCGCTGCGTTGCTTCATCACCGCAGGATTGGGAGGAAATCGTCGCTACTGGCTGTAGTGTTCTGCTGCCCGGACACGCACGTGCAAGTTGCTCCTCGAGAGCTGTTAAACAAACACCAGATCAGCACAGACGTCTGACAAGTCAGCAAGATTTACTCACTGTAACAGGTCTCCAGGTAATCTGTGAAGAGCTTGGACACTTGCTTCCATTTTCCCTTGTCCGCTTTCGACCACGTCTGTGGCACATCTGCCTTATTCACACCTTCATGCATCCTTGGTAATGCATCATAAGTCCTCGATTCGTACCATGGCAAGTAAAAACTTACGCAATGACATTAATCTGTTCACCCTTCACAGGATCCGGACCTCCGATTATCAAGCTAACATGCAAACCCAATATCTTGCTCAAACCGACGAGAAGAGGACTCAACACAGCCGGAAGACGTTGAATTGCGCTATTATGCAGTGAGTGGCGAATGCAAAAGAAAACAAACGAATGACTTACATCACACAGTCTTCTGGGCTTAACAACGACAACACATCATTTTTGACGAAGTTCAGCAGGCTGGCATGCGATTCGTTATTCATTTGTCGCCATTTCTCCTGCTCCTCCTCGGGTAACATCTCCCACTGTTCCTTCGCCCATGCATCTGACTCAGCCAGACAATGTTTCGAACCCTTACCCAACATCGCAAAATGGGCTTCAAAATCTTCTCGCATACTTTCAAAATTGCGCTTTGACCAGAATTGCGCATCCGTCAGGCGTCGGACATTTCAAGTCAAGTCAACTCCAACGATGCTAGCGAGAAGAAGGTGTACAGCATCAATTTTCCTGCCGGATTGAGTAGACGAGGACTCAGTAGGCTCCGTATCAAGAGCTGCAGAGGAAGATGCATCCGCAGGGTTGGTGTTCTTTTCCTCAGTATCATGGGACTGCTTCAATGAGTTCTTCTTGGGTTTTTTTGGCTTGATACACGTCCTGAGCCAACAGTCCAAAGACTAACGGAAGGTAAGGCATATAACTAACACAATAACAGATTTTATCACTCACTCCTCTTAGACGCTTGATCTTGGCCGCTTTGTGTGTGATCTCAGGCGGAGAGAGAGCATCATCCAATGGAAAGGTCTCATTGGGCAACAGTTCACGATCCAATGGCCAGCTCCAATGGAAAAGGGCCAAATAACCTTTTAGAACATCCTCTAGCTCGTCCTTTCCCCATATATCCCCAGCTGCAACTGTGCTTCGGAATGCTGCAACTCTGCTCTCCAGGTAAGTGGCTCGCGCACCTTTGGCCCATCCTTTTTTGAACTGAGTACTGTTTACAGTGAATTTCACACGTCAAACTGCGTTCAGTTCCCATAGAAATACGAGGCTTACAGTTCAATGACAACCTCATCCTCTGCACCACTCGAATTGTCTGCTGTATTATCCATGGAGCCGTAGCGAGGCTGATAGTAGCAAGGACAGTGGCTTTGCTCTGTATGAATTAACTTAATTAACTTAGCTCACAGAACACTGCCAGCCAGAAATCAATGTTAATCAATGTCTAACGGGTGTACAAAGCCTAATGTACGTCCAAATCGTAATCGCGAGCAAAGCAGTTACACATATTCTGTGGAATCATGAGAGCTACAAGATACTCGTGAACACAAGTAACAAACCTCGGAACAGAGTCCATAAGCTGCAGGGAGAGGTGGATAGAGGCGCTCTGTACAGTGTGATTACTT
Organism: Megacollybia marginata; assembly: GCA_003313965.1. Lineage (NCBI taxonomy): Eukaryota > Fungi > Basidiomycota > Agaricomycetes > Agaricales > Porotheleaceae > Megacollybia > Megacollybia marginata. The sequence goes on along the minus strand of QLOY01000612.1, from coordinate 52,849 downwards.
AGGACACTTGCCAACCGTCAACATTAATCGACGTCTAACAGTCATCAAAGTGTAATGGACACTTAATATCACAGCAAAGCGATGATATGCAATCAATGACAATGAGATATTTGCCTATACCTGCAACAAGACTATATACTGAGCCATGAACAGACTTATCGAAGAACAGCCAGTGCATGCGCCCTATTCTTGAGCTTGCACATTAGAAGACTGGGAAAAGGGTGAGGTCTGAATCAATGAGTCAAAGAAGACGTACGACTGATCTGCCTGTGGGACGAGGCCTGGGCTTGGGCTTCAGTGCTGGTTCATCCGAGGACACCGTGTTCTAGGGATTAACAGAGAGTAGAAGTAGAGACGACGCTCTAAGTCCTGGAAGAATATATTTGTTAGTGAACACCATACACACATGTAGACATACCTTGCCCAAAAGCCATTGCTCTGCCTCATAGTCAAGGTCGTTCATGAAATCTGGGCGTTCCAGCGGCCATTCCAAGAACCAGGCCAACAGAAAAGAGCTGATGAAGTGTTCGTGTTGTTCTCGGTCCTCCCTCAATTTCTTATAGTCGGCTGCGTATCTGCGCAGGTGGTCAATCTGTGCACTAGTTAACTGTCAGTCTGTCAGTGATAGCCCATTGTCACAACACGAAAACAGGTACGGGTTTTCTTGCCGGACGGACATACAAAGGTTTCTTCTTCGTTTGTTGCGGTGCCATTCTTGTATAATGCGACAGATAAAGCTTCGATAAAGATCGACAACAGTGTCGACAACAGTGTAAGAGACTAGAAAACAATTTATAACCTTAATTGGCACGATAGAGCTAGACACGTAACAAAATTCAATTCACCATTTCAGACAATGTAAATCCCGCTTGGCCACTAGTTGACGCAAAGCAGACCTTCCTTCAAAGGCCCCCGCAGCAGCATCATTTAGCATCTCCTTAACGGTGCAAAACTGCTGGCAAACCTTGTCTGCGTGAGTCCAATCTGCTCCGACCCCCACCAGCTGCAAGATTGCATCACGGACCTTCAGGGCACGTTCCTCAATGGAAGAGACAGATTCACACATATCCTGAAACATTGACCAGTCCTTGTCGTCATTATCGAGAAATTCGAGCACTTTCGAGTGCATGAAGTCATGGTCCGCCTCCTGTACTAGATCATCAAGCAATTGTTCAGCTTTCTTGAGATCATGATGCAGACAGCGGATGCGGACCATGTCCTCTGAAGTTCTATTAGGCCATGCGTAAGGAAACATCACAGGTCTAACAAAAAGCACACTCACAATGTAACATTGGGGGCATAACTGAGGCAGTTTCGGGTTTGTTGCTTTGTATAACGAGTATGCATCATGGCAGTCAAACGTTCGCGGTTGCTCGAGTTGTAGTTCAGTCGCTTCATGTCAATCTGCTCAAGTCAGCACACACCAGTGATAATAATTTAGTTTCTGTAGCTGTATAGCTTGTACTCGTTCCTCCTCGGTGGCATACTTGCATGGTCGGCCCATGTTGTATGATTTGAAGAAGAGATGTCACGATGTAACATCATGGTCCATGCGTCACCCACGATTTACTAGAAAAAAACTCTACCATACATGCAGCACCCTTAGGCAGGGCCTAAAACATCAAGAGTAAGATGTTTCACTTACCAGTTATCGAACAGGCCTGATTTTATAATGTACCTTAATGCATGGTGGCCACGTATGAAAGGTCTGGGTTTTCGAGCAATACTTGCATATAACTTGTCTTGACAAAAGGTTTGAAAAGTGGGCTACATTCTGATTAGGCTGAAACAGCTCAGGATTACATTCTGAACACATACCTTCTTCTTTGATGGCCACCAAAACAGTTGATCAAGTCTAGTCCACAAGGATAGTGCAAGGCAAGCTGCAGCGCTTAAGCTAGGCATAAGCGCCCAAATATAGGCACTACTCAGAGCAACATGTGAACTCGGGCATTGCCTTGCTCCCTTCTTCCTTTGCTCTCAACCACCAAACAGACGTTAGCATTATGCGCTCCTTTATGCACTCCTGGGGCAGAGGTGAGCAGGAAATCCCTCAGCCAACTGAAATCTCAAAGACCATTGATACACGTGTCCCACTTTATTGCTAATGGGTACATAATGGTCTAGGAGCTCAAACGGTAGGCTTCTTGCTTCAAACCATCACCATCAAATGCCCCAGCAAGTTGATAGCTCGTCAAAGCTCGTCAAGGACAGTGTCTCCCAGGAGCTTAAACAGTAGGCTTCTTGCTTCAAACCATCACCATCAAATGCCCCAGCAAGTTGATAGCTCGTCAGGGACGGTGTCTCGAGCTCAAGTGACAAGATTGGTTCGCCGTTTGCCAGCAGACACCCAGGTGTTAATCCCCTATATCCCTGTGGATGCACAGTGCCTTTCTGCACTGTACAGAAACGAGGACCACGCAACCATGCATCTCACTCGTCTGTCCAAAATTCATGTCATATCGGTGGCAAGCTATCCTGGGTTGTACACATACCGGTGAGTGTCCAACGTTAACTGTACGAGAAATTTGATTCACATTTGCCAACTAGGGATGACTGCCAACCTGGCTGTCACCATCAGGTTTGGCTGCCTCTTCGTTCATCTCAACATGCTCAGATGCCCTTGAGGAGTGGTTCCGAACCTCCTTGCTATGCTGTTCGTTCGCCAGGTTACAAGTTGGCGTTCACCTCACGGTATAACCATTGCCTGTTTGCACTACATATGTTTACCTTGTCTACAGAGAGGAAGCACATAAATTGTTCAAGCATGCCCAAAACTCAGGAGAGTCGGCTACTCTCATGTCTTGACGACATCGGACAATTTCTGTGCGAGCCCCGAGGAGTTGGAAGAGGAAGTGGGTGATATTTGAGTGCATGTGAATGGACTAGCTGCCAATACGATATCTTGCTGACTTGTACATACATCCTGTGCTTGTTTATTTCATATTGTTTGTTTGTGTACTGTATAGTTGACGTCACGTTTCTTATTGTCATAGATTGCATGGGTCGCAAGAGATTGTTGCGACTTGAGCAGGATGATGATTCAGATGTCGATGAGGATATCGGCATTCCTCATGCGCGTGTTCTTTCGTACCACAGCACATCAAACACAGTGGGTGTACAGCCAGTGTCCCCGGCGAAGTGGCAGCCAAACAATCGAGTCGCGTTCTTGTCGCAGATACCCTCCGAATATCATTCAGATTGGAGTCCACTTCCTGCAGATATGGATGAGGAAGTCACTGTGCTTGGTTCTTCAAAGAGTCGAAAACACGGAGCGGCAGTATGTTTACAGGTGTTCCGTAGGTGAGGACTAATGCGATTTTGATTAAGGATTATGCCCTACGGGATTGGGCTGGTCATCCCGACCTGACTGAGCAGCCTGAAGGATACCGTGAAGAATTCCTCCAGGAAATGCTGCGCGGAGAGGCCAGACACGAATCTTCTTGTCAGTTCTGCAAGACAAATGAGGCTATATATCGCTGCGAGTTTTGCTTCGGCAGAGGTTTGATGTGTCGGCAGTGCTGCTTGTAGCAGCACGTCAGAAACCCGTTACACGTCATCCAGGTAACAAAATTGAGCTTCTATGCTGATTGAATATCTCACATCTACTTAACAGGAGTGGACTGGATCCTTCTTCAGACGTACGAGACTTAGCGAAGTGGGTCTACAGGTACAGTTGGGACATTGCAGTAACCCCTGCGAAAATTCAGACCCTACTGAGCTGCAGAGTTTGGTGGTTATCGATACACACATTATCCAAACGGTCATGGTCGCTTTCTGCGGTTGTCCTGGACGTCTATCACATTATCGGCAACTATTGGAAGCAGAATGGTATCTGGCTACAGTGAGGCGACCATGGACTGCCTTCACATTTCGTGTGCTCGAACTTTTCCACACACAAACATTGACAGGAAAAATGTCAGCTTACGATTTTTACAAGAGTTTAGAGTGTCTGACTGACAACAGTGAACTTAATGTGCCCAAGGTATGATTCTTATGCTACAGTTGGACCGTTTTCTTATTGAGCTTCTAGCCACGGTATAAGGCATTCTTGTTATTCGGGAGTATTGTCATTTGCAAATGATGAAACACGCTGGTCGGGGACATGTAAAGAATGGCATTGCTACCACAGGACCAGGTGAATTGGCAATCGGTGCTGGGCATGTCCAACACCTGGTGTTAACATCCCTACCAACTGGCGGGAAATCATGCCACCGGATCAGTGGCAAGTGGCATTTGTCCGATTTTCGCATGCTGACATACGTCTTCAGGTACCTCTACATGCTAATTGTAGCAGTGGATGCAAATTTCTGGCTCAAGAATCTCCATCGGTCCAATGACAAGGCGGACCCTGGCCTCCACACAGGGCTTGCTTATTTTGTGGAGGATGAGCCTTACAAAGCTCACTATCGCTGATACGCGTCGCAGAAGGATGTAAGTGTTTCTGCATTGTCGTTGGATTTCATTTAGGCCCTTCATTTCAGATAAGTACATGCAGCGGGTTCCACACGTTAGCGCAGGCAGAAACCAGAGATACCACTGGATCGAGGACGTCAGGTATTGGTATGGCTGTTTGTGCAAGACATGAGGTAGTTTTTGCTCAAGGGGTTGGAGACTTGCAGAAGGGTGAACGGTATGTCTTCATTAACTTGGTATATTTAATTCTTATCTCTGTCAGGTTTTATAACATCGACTACATCGCCTTGCTAGCAGTACTTCCGCATGTTCTGCTCTTCGCAATCCTCTTCTCTTATGACATCGCCTGTCAATGGCGGTTGAATCTCCGTGATAGGCTCGAGGACATGCCGGAGGCGTTTCAAGTGCTGGAAAATCTACCGTTCCACTACGTCGTCCCCAAGTGCCACCTCCCTGGCCATAAGCTAAAGTGTCAACCTCCACATTCATTAAACCTGATGGAGGGTGTTGGCCGTACAGATGGTGAAGGTATTGAGCACGGTTGGTCCAGTTTCAATGGAACCGCAAGTTCAACGAAGGAGATGGGGCCAGGCTCACGCCACGACACCATTGATGACCACTTTGGTCATCATAACTGGCGCAAGAATGTGTTGCTTGGTATGTCATAGTGTCGCTTCTTCTGTTCTAAGCTTATGTGACACTTGCAGGACCACTTCTCAAGAGGTGGTTGACTTTGGCCCAGTTTCATCTGGCACGACAAATAAAGCTCCATGCGGAGCTCTCGGAATCTGTGGGACCGACTGGGGTCAGTTCTTGGACCGCGGAGCTTGTCGCTTGGCGAAAGGATCAGCATAACGCCCCCAATCCTTTCCTTACGACACAGGATCGTACGTTACCTTTTGATAGTTGTTCTTCCTCTGTATTGACCTGTTCTCGTAGACAAGAGTCAGAAAATGGTTAAGCTGCGATTAGCTGAAGAGGAGCGATGCGAGCTGCTTAGAGAGGGATGGCCAGTGGGGAAGTCAACCCCTTCCTCATTTTTGGAGTTGGGATTGACTATCGAAGACCTACAGTAAGTGACTCTGTCCGTCTGCCGTTTTCAGTGCTGACTTGTCTCTAGGCGTCGCATTGTGGTTGATTTACAGACACGCGATCCTGCTGTTAACCTGACAGTGGCTGCGGATATACAACACTGTCGTCTGCAGCTACAACGCCATATGGTGGCTTTCTGCAAGATGCAGCTCCTGTACAAGGCTCCAGTTTCCGATCTTCTTCTCGAGGGTGATGTCAGTGCGACAGAGGACTTTGCCATTGAGCAGGTCAAGCTATGGCTGCCTTCCGAGCTCCCCCCAGGTGCAAGAAAGTTGTGCAGCCCTGGTCTTGCCAAGAAGGAAGAAATTTTCCATGAAGCACAGTGCTGTGATGCGTTGAATAGGGTACGCGCGATAGAACATATCAAGATCTCAATGGTGCAGTTCCACAACCGCAATGTGCGTGGACAGGCACAGAACACGTGGACACAGTCTGCCTTCGATGAGCTTCATGTCAAATCACAACTTGGTGCTGCCAAGTACGGTCGTGCAAGGGAGGCATTGATGAATCTGCGTGGACCTGGGGATTGGGAGCTGGAGCTGCGCATACTTTCAGCGTCGGACATTAGAGGGCCTGGTATGAGTGAGAGTGATATCGAGACTGTGCCAGCTAGTAGGATGCGGAAGAAACAGAAAACTGGTATGGAGCAGAGGTTGGCTGAAATCCAGGCTACCCAAGACATAGCTCAGACTGGTCAGCGGCTTGGTGAAGGCACGAGAAATGTGTCATGGATTTGGATGAGTCCTGGTGTCCTTGCAGCTGCTGCATCGTCCGATCCGAGCTGTCATGAGGGTATGTGTTTGTTTGTCATCGCCATGCTAGCAATTCAGATTTTCCATGACAGCTCTCAAGATTGAGTGGCTCAAAAGCCACGAGCGTGTGCGCCAGTGGTCAGAAGAGGTCACCATGCTTCCTGAGGAAATGCGAAGGGTTCTGGCGTCGCTGTCGCAGAAGTCATCAGAATGGAATGACTGGCAGAGTGGTTATGAGGGTATGGACAAGCTGTTGGCAGAAGGTGTATGCGCATACGCGCTCCGACACATGGATTTGTACAACCGGCTTGCAGCTCACTTTAAGGCTCTGTGGGAAAGTTCAAGTGATCCTGAGGGGCAGTTGGATGATGACGAAGATGCTGAGCTGGGTGAAACAGACAGGCGATTTGACAGATTGGAGGATTGGGAGTGATACCGTGTAATTTCCTTTTTTGTATTTGAACATTGGTCCTGTTTGAGCATGGGTGGTGTTGACATGAGGATGTGCGCCCCCCGACATAGGATATATGTGAGTAGTGGGCTGAGAGCCATTTGAGGTGGATACAACCATACAGAAGGCTTATTGAGTTGTGATGGTTATAACCACATTCTGAGGCTTAGTGAAAAGTGGTTGTAACCATGTAGAAAGGCTTTTTACTATGGCAAAGGGTGCTGTCATGATGGTTTTCTTTAGCGTGTCGAAGGCCGTTTGTTGTTCGGTTTCCCACTTCCATGCATCATTTCCTGTTAGCTGTGTCATGGGTCTGGCAATTTTGCTGTAGTCCTTTATGAATCGTCTGTAGAAATTGCAAAACCCTAGGAATTGTTGTAGTTCCTTTTTGTTGGTGGGTACTGGCCATTCTCGAATGCCGCTGACTTTGATAGGATCCATCTCGACTCTTCCTTCTGCAACGATCAGTCCTAGGAATTCTTTTCAAATTCGCATTTTTCCGGTTTTAGATAAAGTTTGTTGGCGCTTAGGATGGATAGAACTTGACGGACAAGTTTGCGGTGTTCGTCAAGATTGTCAGTAAAGATGAGAATATTGTCGATGTATACGAGAACCTTTCCGGTATTGATTAGGTCTCGTAGAAGTTCGTTCATCATGGTTTGAAATGTAGCAGGCGAATTGGTGAGTCCAAAGAACATTACTAGTGGTTTGAATAGTCCGCGATTGGTTAGGAATGCCTTCCATTCGTCTCCTTCTTTAATCCATACATTGTTGTATCCCCATCGTACATCAAGTTTAGTGAAATACTTGGCACCTTTTAACTTGTTTACGAGTTCTTGGATTAGGGGAAGAGGATATCGATTTTTGATGGTCATGTTGTTGAGTTTTCGATAATCTTGTACTGGTCTCAGCCTTCCGTCCTTTTTCTTGACAAAGAAGAATGGTGAGGCCATGGGAGATTTAGAGGGTTGGATCCAGCCTGTACGAAGGTGTTCATCGAGGAATGCATCTAGTTCTTTTTGTTCCTCTAGATTCAAGGGATACACTTTGCACCCTGTTGGCTCTGACCCTGGTTTTAGTTCTATGGTGTGATCCCATGGTCGGTTGGGTGGTAATGTATCGAATTCAGTTTTTTCAAAGACTTCTTCGAATCCTTTGTATTGTTCAGGAATGGGGTCTGTTTTTTTGTTTTTCTCGAACTCTTCTGCTAATGCATTGGAGATGGATTGATGAGCTCGCATAAAGGCTTTGTTCTTTCGAATTTTGCGAGGTGGTTTTGGGTATTTCATCCAGATTCTGTCTCTGTCTTCTACATCTTCTGTTTCTGTGTATCCGCATATGGCAGGATATCTGGTGAACTGTAATGATCCCGTTGTCCAGTCAACTTCGGGGTTGTGGAAGTTTAACCACTCATGTCCGAGGAACACGTCCAATCGTCCTAAGTTGGTAACTGTGAACTTTCAGATTTCAGAGTGTTTTTCTACTGTCATTCTTATCTCCGCATAATGTGTGATCTTTCCATTGTTGTTTTCCGTTCCATCTGTATTATAGGCAGAGATTGGGTGTTCCCATTTGTGTAAGGTTAACCCTTTCTCTTTTGCGAAGCGTTGACTGATACAACTGCCCGTGCAACCGCTGTCAAGAAGCGCTTGAGTTTGATACCTGGTCCCTTTTTCTAAGTCCTGGAGTTCGATTTGTAAGTTTAACTCCTGGTCGGTCTTCGTTGTTCTGAAGATGAATCTTTTTGGTTCATGAAGATCTTCCAGGCGATCTAGGGCTTCGTTGGTGGGGATGTTCAGTAGTAGTTGGACGAGATGTTTGTCTACTTCTCGTTGTTTCTGATCATGTACCCATTGTTTTAATGTTCCTATCCCTGCTTCTGCCACTAGATTTCATAGTTGTGATAGAACCCACAACAATGAGAAAGGCTCTGGCTTGTTTTCCTCTTTTTGTGGTTGTTTTTGGAAGTGACCCGAAGAAGTAGACTCTTCGTCTTCGACTTCTTCGATCATTGTCTTCCTTTTCTGTTTTGACGCTGGATTCTTGTGCATGTGAAAAAGATGTATTCCTATTGTACAATGCCTCGGGGCACGTCTGACAAGAAACGTGTGCATAAGAGTCCTGACTGGGGGATGATGAAGTTGCGTCCACTTCGCTCCCATCTAAAAACCCGCAGCCTTCTTTAGCTGCTCTTTTTCTTCGTCGGTGATTTTGGAGAAATCAATTGTCTCCAATGTGCATGTGGTGAAAGGTCGTCGAGGCGGTGGTTTGAGGCTGCACCATTGTCCGGGGTGTTTGCTGTGACAGTCTGGACATTCTCCTCTGCAGTCTCTAGAAAGGTGATGGCCCATTTTTTTGCAGTGTCGGCATTCGAGTAGTCGTTTAGTCCGTCCTGCCTTGAGGTCCATAGGTTGACCTTGTCCTCCGTAAGTGTGTGCTGAGGTGGTGTCTGAGGAGTTGGTATTGTGTCGTTGTGGTGGTGTGTATGTGCTGTGTTGGGGCGGGATTGGTGCTCCAGTGTGAAAGGCGTTTGATCTTGATTTCTCTTCTTCGAGCGCCATTTCGATGTTATACAGCTTTTGTTTCATTCCGGTGTAGTCGGTGGGAATCAGTATTCCTCCTCTGTATAGTTCTGCACGTATTTCTGATCGTACCTGGCTTTTAAGAAGATCGATGAGGACAGCGTCTAGCTGTCGATATCCTGCAGTGGCAGCTTTGAGTTCGAATTTGGTGAAATACTCAGTTAGGGTGTCTTTCCCTTGTCTGAGGTTTCGAAGCTCATTAGCAGCGTTGACTTTTAAGTTTGGATCTTCAAAGGCTTCTTTGAGATCTGTGATGAACTTCTTGAAGTCGTTTGCCATGAGGGTGCCGTTGTAAGAGTGTGATTCTTTCCAGTTTCAGAGCCAGTCTGATGCGACGCATGGCGATCCGTCTTCTGTGCCGAGATACGATATGACAAACCATATCTTCCTTTCATCATCTCTGAATTCATCCACATAGGCCATGAGATAGGTGTCGACTGCTAAGATGAATCCTTCCCAGTTCTTTTTGTCACCTGTAAACCTGGGTGGTCTAGCGATTTTGATCTTGGAACTGGTTGTCATTGTTACTGTCGGTGTGGGTGTTACTTGTTCTGTTGGTTTATTCTTTGGGATACCGTCTGGCGTTATGATGACAGTGTTTCCTCCGGTTGCTGGTTCTGCTAATATGGTGCCCATTATTCCTGTGGTTGACTCGAATAGTTGTACTATCTCTCCGACCAGAGAGTATTCTGTTCTGTCCCTGTGGATCTCATATTTGGCTCCCTCGAGTGATTTCCCAAGGACGTGGACATAGTAGTCTCCTTCCATTCTCCGTGACACGTACCATCCTAACTGTCGTATGATACGCGAGTCTGCATGGTCGTATTTTTCTGGGTAATAGTACGGCGGTTCTATGGTGTACACAATTTTTTCTGGGGCTTTTCCTGATGTCGATGGCATTGGTGTGTCAACGTCAGTCATGTTTCAAAATGAACTGTACGTGGTGATGACTTAGTTGGTTGTAAGGTTCGGTGTCGTGGTGTTGACTTTGAAGGTTCCACTGGTTCCTTTTTTATGAATGGGATTTCTGGTAACCCTTCGAGTTCTGGTGATTTGGGTGGAGTAAAGAAGCTTTCTTCGAATGGTACTGGAATGTTTTCGGGATCTTCCGCAGAGGTGTCAGTGTAGTACTCCTCTATTGCTTCTTCGAGAAAGTCTGTTGAAATAATGACGTCTTTTGGTTCAAAACATTTTCTGTCTCGGTTGTATCGGATCTCTGGAATATGTCCAAGGTATACGTTGCGATAAATGTGGTATGATCCGTCTGCTTGTACGTGGGTTACAAAGTGATCTGGTCCGTAAATCAAGCGGAGCTGAAATTGGCGTCCGCCCATGGACTAGTCGGATCGGAGTGGACATTGTAGTCTGGGCTATTGTGTCTGAGTAGTCTGTGTAAGCTGTGTAATGTTTCCTCAAGTACATATGGTCTTAGGAGCCCGATGTTGTCTGTAGTGAAGATGTTGTAGCCGTGGAGTTCAGAGGCTGTGTCAAGGTAAAATTCATTTCTTCTGACGCTAAGCTGGAAAATGTTCCAAGTCGTCAAAAGTCGTGTATTGCCTGTGCTAAACTGATTACAACTGGTAATGAACCAGTCTTCCAATCGTGCCTGTGTTACTCAATTCTCCGTCTGAGAGATTGCCTGGGCGATTCCTCGTTGTCTCGTTGTTTGCGTTTGCGACGTCGTGGTTGTGTTCTGATTGGTTCTAACTCCGCCGGGAGGAGTTGGCTGTCTTCTGTGTGATGTGATTCCGACCACACTGCTGTGTCAAATCCGAAGCTGTTATCTGTGTTAATTCCTTTGTCTGTGTAGATGCTGACTTGTCAGCTGCGTGCAAGTTCAGTGATGCGCTTTTGGGCGTTGATGAGAGTCGCTGCTGAAATGTATGATACGTAGTCTTTAAGGTCAGTACCTGTGGCTACGTCTCTGTATTCCTTGATATCTGTGTTGGTGCTGGCGTCTGCATACGTCTTTCGTTTGTTGACCCAGTCTTCTGTGAGTAGATGTGTGTAGTAGATCCGGCTGATAATTCCAGGAGTGTAATCGAATGGTCTGGAGAACTGTCTGATTAGTTCGTTGACACGTTGGTGGATAGTGAGATATGGAGTGAAGTTTGATTCGAGTTGGGTTTGGTGGTATCGTCTGAGTATAAGATTGTTTCTGAGTTTTTGATTGCGTTCGGCTTCGTTAGGAGGGTAGTCCACTTAAAGCGGTTAGCAATTCTTTAATCGGTGTTCCTGGTCTGCTTACTGTCATCTATCTCAAGATGGGAACTTCCCACTAGCCAACGGTACTTCCAAATGAGACGAGGAGAGTTTACAAACGAGTTGCTCCGATGTGGCGTTGTTGTTGTATGTGTAGGCGTCGGTTAATTCGACAGCATTGACGAAGTCGATGGCAGATGAGGTCGAGGATGAGGTTAAGCATGGTGATGTGCCAGACGATGAGTAGAAGGTAGGTGAGGTTATCTATCGAGATGAGTGAGGTGAAAGATGTTAGTTTTAGTATTTTGTAAGGCGATGAGCAAAATGAGAGCTTATCAGGCCACTCAAAGACTTGGTAGATCTTATAATACTAAAACTAAAGAATACAGGGAGTAACTAAAGGTTTAAATACGAAGTGGCTATCTGACTGACGACTAGGCGTGAGTGGAGTAAAGAGATAACAAGGGAAAAAGATAAGCTATTTGTGCTGCATGTTCTGCGATAAGCTATCAGAAGTTAATTTAAGAGATAGTGGATAAGGGATATGAAAGATAAGGTGATATGAATGTGAAATGAAATAGGGTTCTGATAAGGCACGTGTTTGAGTGCTAAAATGAGGGGAAATCGTAACAGAAGGTGGGTCAACTCGGGGTCAACAAAAAAATTTTCCAGCCTGGCGGCCGACCCTCCCTCCCTAGCCACGGTCTCGGAATGCCAGTCCGGACACCCCTTGGCTAAAATTGAATGGGCATTGGGCAAGAGTGCACAAGAGCTGTTATTCAATTTGAACAAGGGACCAAGGGCTCAGAGGACGAGTACTGTAGACTTTTGACCTTATGTTCAGTCATCTGTCATAGCCCAAAATGAACATCATCCCAAACAACTCATAAAAGTACCATTTTTTGCACTGCACAGGTACATAGTACACATGTGAATCTAATACAACTCCCACAGACAGAGCTGGTAGCTTATATTCACAAAGTGAATGAATAGAGTTTTGTTTATTGGGTAGTAGGTTCACAGCAATACCAATTGGTATGGCAAGTGCAAGCTTCACAGCTTCATGCTGGGAAGGCATCAGTTTCCCTTTTTTGGCCATCAAGAGAGCAGAACAGAACATATGATGGATTTTTTTGCTGGCCCATGGCCAGCCTACTCTACATAAATGAACATCATGAAGTCATCTGAACACCCCATCATCCATCATTGCCCAAAATGAACCACCGGCGCACTAGTTCATCGCATTATCCGTCATACCCCATGAACATAAGGTCAAAAGTCTACAGTAGTTGAGTCATGTATGCTTCTACCAAACAGCCACACAACTTGAGTTCATCGTTGCAGACTCACTGATTCAGCATTACACGAAACTCTTCCTGACTATGTTGGGATGCATTCTTGTAGGAGAACACTACTCGGCTTCCGAATTAGGGCGGAATCAGACCTTTCCGGGTTAGTATTTGATTAGGCCGAAAACCTGAACAAAAGCCCTGAGATGCAATAGACTGACCTGACAGGGTGACGATCGCCTTGAAATATCAACCGGCTGCCGAGCCGAACACACTAACTCTCCTCCTTCATACTATCATGAGCCTCAGCATTGACCGCGCTCAATTGATATCTCTGAATCTTCAATCATTCTTTCTCGGAATCTATCTCATCACACTCTTTCCATGCTTGAAGGCATTGCTTTGGAGACATAATTCCTTCCTCCCCCGTCGATCAATTCAATGGACAATGCTCATTAGCTGTCTGTTATTCGCCACCTGCAACATCATGGACTATTCTGTCCAGTTTTATCGTGTCATTCGAGCATTTACGGTGTCTCCACAAGGCGCTATCGCTGATTTTTCGAAAATTTCTGACTGGACAAACGTCCTGACGGTGATGAACCAGCGTTTTTAGCCTAATTGGGCTAACACTCATTCAGTCTATTAATGCTTTTGTTCCATTCTTACTTTGGGATTTGATTTTGGTAAGCTTTCAAGCTTCAATGACAGCAAACAAGATTGTTTGCTAGATATATCGCTGCTGGATCATCTATGCCAGGTTCACAATGATAGTCATAATTCCTATAATGTTGTGGATCGCTTTTATCATTTCTGGCATAGCAGCCATTAGAATTGGATCTAGCCTTCATGCTCCTACGTTATTCACAACGTCATCCCAAATCAGACCCATCTTTACCTCATGTACGATCCTGATTGCTGTCCAGAACATACTCACAACATGTCTGTGATTTACTCACCCTTTTTCAATTCTGATTCTTGATAGCATTGATCGTCTACCGTATCTGGCTGATAGACCGGGCCGCCTTCTCTGGTGCGAAACATTCACCACTTCGACGTGTTATACGAATCATCATCGAGTCTGGCATGATTATCACTATACTTCTTCTTTTTGGGCTTATATTCACAGGCTCTACGGCGGTGTATATCATGATTGCAGTGGTATAAAAAATCTCCTGGACCTATGAAGCATTGATGCATCTACAGTCGGTCCCTATCCTCGGCATCACTTTCAATTTGATCATCATTCGAACGCACCACACTTCGTTGGAATACACTCTGACTAGTGATGGTATCCCCCAACTCACTAGTGTGTTATCTCCAACAATGGTTTCAGAGAGTGTTTCGGACTCGGAAAAAGTATAGTCTCTTATAAACAGACTAATACACGATCACGATATTGGACGTGTGATGTGTATTGAGAAAAAGTATGAAGTTCAAGTTGACACCCTAGGACCAGTCCACTCGCGATTTGTATTCATAACCTATCAAATAAGATGTTGGCATGAAAGAGGTGGAGAAGAAACGTATCAATGACTTGAGCCACTCTAAAAAGAATAATAGATCAAAAAACTCGGCCTCGTTCATCGGAGTTCATTGAGTCGAACTGAATCCGGAACTGAATGATCACGAGTCGCAAAACAACGATCACTCCAGTATCATCTACATATCTCTATCTTGCGACTTCATGATCTTTGTGGTGCATGATGGAGTAGGATATGCGGTGTATAAACTCGAACGACTCATATGGTATTGGAGTAAAAGCCGGAGGTCGAAGTTGAGTCATGTATACTTCAACTAAACAGCCACTCGGAAAATCACCGTCATGATTTCTCACCTCGAAACCGTTGATGCACACTGTAAGCTCTGCAACTGCAGCATTACACGGGACTCTTCCTCACCCCTATGATGCAATTCAAGTCACTTATAGAGATTGGGCCAGAATCTAGATCACTAACTGACTACTCCGGCTTCCGGTTGAGGCGGAATCGGACTTTTCCGGCTGTCAGCATTTGATTAGCCCTGCCACAAAGACCTGAAGGAAAGCCCTGAAATGGAATATACTAATATTAACCTGAAAGGGCAGCGTTCGTCTTGAAATACTAACCAGCTGCCAAGTTGGACAGACTAACTGACTCCCCTCCTTTATACTATCATGAGCCTCAGAATTGACCGCGCTCAATTGATAGCTCTGAATCTTCAGTCATTTTTTCTCGGAATCTATTTCATTACACTCTTTCCGTGCTTTAAGGCATTGATTTGGAGAAATGACTCTCTTCTCCCCTCTCGATCGATTCAATGGACAATGCTTATTGCTTGTTTGTTGTTCGCCACCTGCAGCATCCTATACTATTCCGTTCAGTTTTATCATGTCAACCAAGCCTTTACAGTATCTCCTGAAGGCGCTATTGCTGAGTTTTCGAAAATGTCTGATTGGACAAACGTCCTGACGGTGATGAACCTCCAAGCGTTTTTACTGTAATTGGGCTAACTCTCATTTAGTCAGCTGATTGTTTTGTTGCATTGCTGGTTGCGGATTTGATCCTCGTAAGCCCTCAATATTTAATGACAGCAAACTTGTGATTAGTGGAATGATGGCTTGCTAGATATATCGCTGCTGGATCGTCTATGCCAAGAGCACAAAGATAATCATAATTCCTTTGATTCTGTGGATGGGTAACTTAATTTCTGGCATCTCAGGCATTGGATTTGTATCTAGCCTTCACGATAGTATGCTGTTCACAGTGCCGTCTCAAATCAGATCACTCTTTACTTCATGTACGATCCTGGTTGCTGTCCAGAACATAGTCACAACATGTCTGTGATTTATTCACCCATTTCAAATTCTGATTCTTTTGATAGCATTGATCGTCTACCGTATCTGGCTCATCGAGCGAGCTACCTTCTCTGGTGGGAAACTCAACCCTCATTCACCACTCAGACGGGTTATACGAATCATCGTCGAGTCTGGCATGATATACACTACAACTATACTTCTGTGTTTTTGGTTTCTATTAACAGGCTCCACAGCTATATACATTACCGGCCAAGTGGTGTGTTTGGCGCCTTTCCTGGTCTTATGAAGCATTGATGTGTTCACAGTTGGTCCCCATCACTGGCATCACTTTCAATTTGATCATTATTCGAACACACCACAGTTCGTTGGAATACGCTCTGCCTTGTGCCAGTGACAGCTTCCCTCAGCACACTAGTGTGCTATTCCCAACAGTGGTTTCAGACAGTGTTTCGGACTCGGAGGAAGTATGCAGTTGATACCCCATTGATTGAGTCGCGTGCGAAATTCAACATCTCGTAAATCGTTGTTTCTGAGCTGTTGATACTCTAAACTCTGCGCTACAACATGTTCGGTGAATCATCCGAGTCAGCGCACATCGATCGCAACATACACACTGTTAATATATAATTTGACATACCATGCATTTAGATGTTGGAATGAAAAGAGGTGGAGAAGAAACGTATCAATGACTTGAGCCACTCTAAAATAAAAAAACTCGGCTTCGTTCATTGAGTCAAACTGAATGATCAGCTAGTTCACGAGTCGCAAAACAACAATCACCCCAGTATCATCTTGGTATCATCCACATATCCCTGTCTTGCGACTTCATGATCTTTGTGCTGCCATGATGGAGTAGAATATGTGTATAAACTCGAACGACTTATAGGGCATTGGAGTAAAAGCCGAAGGTCGAAGTTGAGTCATGTAGACTTCAACCAAACAGCCACTCGGGAAATCACCGTCATGATCTCTCGCCTCGAAAATTGATGCATACTGCAGACTATCCAAATCCAGCATTACACGGGACTCTTCCTCCTCCTTCGTATGATGTATTCAAGTCATTTATAGCAGATTAGACCGGAGTCTAGATCATTAATGCATTATCAACTACTCCGGCTTTAGATTGAGGCGGAAACTAAAAAGATCAGTGTTGTACGGTCAGTGACTTTGATTGACGGTAAGTCATGACTTGACTCCGTCTGGCCGAGCGTGCCGATTCAATATACATCCGCCGTCTCAGAATTTGCCACACGTACACTCGATATTGTGCGCTGCAAGTCCGACCCTCGCTGCAATAGCATAATAGTACCTAGTATTCATTAAGCCTATAGTGAGGTTCTACCAGACCATTTATTGAGACTTGAACACGGAACTCTACTAAATTTGAAATAAGGTGGTCAAGGTCATCGACCGTGCCGCAGAATCGGACTTTTTTGGCTTGATTCGGTTTAATATTGATCCAAAGGAAAGAAGGAAAGATTAACCAAAAGCAGGTAGAATATATTAATTTTGCAGGGTCACCGTGTCTGTCACCTATGGTCACCCTTGAAACGCTAGCTGCCAAGTCGGACAAACTAAACAACTCCCTCCTTTATACTATTATGAGCCTCAGAATCGACCGCGCTCAATTGATAGCTCTGATTCTTCAGTCATTTTTTCTCGGAATCTATTTCATTACACTCTTTCCGTGCTTTAAGGCATTGCTTTGGAGAGATGATTCTTTCCTCCCTCGTCGATCGATTCAATGGACCATGCTTATTGCTTATCTGTTATTTGCCACCTGCAACATCCTGGACTTTTCTGTCCAGTTTTATAGTGTCCTTCAAGCCTTTACAATGTCTCCTGAAGGTGCTATCGCTGAGTTTTCGAAAGTGTCTGATTGGACAAACATCCTGACGGTGATGAACCCTCAAGGGTTTTTACTGTAATTGGGCTAACACTCCCATTTAGTCAGTTAATGATTTTGTTGAAGTGCTAGTTGCGGATTTGATTTTGGTAAGCCCTCAATTACGGTAAACTTGTGAGTGGAACGATGTTTGCTAGATATATCGCTGCTGGATCGTCTATGCCAAGGTCACAAAGATAATCATAATTCCTTCAATCCTGTGGATGAGTTACTTCATTTCTGGTCTCGCAGCCATTAGATTTGCGTCTGGCCTTCACGATAGTACGTTGTACACAACGTCGTCCCAAATCAGACCACTCTTTATCTCATGTACCATCCTGCTTATTACTCAGAACATACTCACGACGTGTCTGTGGTCTATCCATCCCTTTCGAATTCTGATTCTTTTGATAGCATTGATCGTCCACCGTATCTGGCTTATCGAACGAGCGGCCGTCTCTGATCAGAAACAGAAGTCTTACTTCCGACGGGTTATACGAATCATCGTCGAGTCTGGCATGATATACACCATCAATATACTTCTGTCTCTTGGGTTTATATCAATAGGTTCCACAGCCATATATATCACCAGCCGAACGGTATGCTTAACATTTCTTCCTGGCCTTATGAAGCATTGACGCATTTACAGATAATCCCCATCACCGGCATCACTTTCAATTTAATCATTATTCGAACGCACCACACCTCGCTGGAATATACTCTGCTTTACACCAGTGATAGCTTCCCCCAGCTCAGTACTGTGCTATTCCCAACAGCTGTTTCAAACAGTGTTTCGGAGGAAGTATACAGTTGATACTCCATTGATTGAGTTGCGTAGACTTTAACCAACTTGAACCAGACAGTGAAATTCATTGCATGTCTCTGAACATCTCAGAGAGATTGAATATTGAGAAATAGAGTCGGTGCAAATCGAAATGCAGGCTCGAAGTTATCGGACCATAGACAACGTACGGGAGCCTTTTTGCAATGAGGGCTAGATAGACCTATCCGATGCTAAGACTTATCAGAAAGATACCTCAGACGGGATGATGCCATCAACTCGAGTATTGAATGTTGAATGGTCATCAAACAGATATCTGTTGATGTATGAGCTTTCATTTGACGCGTATTGACATACAGTAGAGACCATGCATTCGGCCTTGGTTTCTCCCACTTTCGAGCCCACTTTATTGCCGGTCTCTGAACATAGACAGTGAGACTTTTCGAATCCTCCGAGTCGGAGTCTGTCGGGCACTACTTAGGTGCAAATCGAAATGCAGATCGGAGTTTCTGCAATCGGACCATACTGCCGACTGACTACCGACGGCAGACCGATTACGTACTGACTGCTAATTCCAGTCTCACCCAGTCGACTACCCACTTTCCAAAATGCAGAATCAGCATCGCATGAATTATCCAAAACTGGTGATGATCAGAACTTGGTGACAATAAGACAATCTTATTGTATGAATACACAACAGCTCTATCCTATCCAACAGCCGGTCTGCACAATCCAAGTCAAGCTCAATTTCTCCAAGTTCCTCTGCCAAAAAAATCCTATGCTTTTCCTTCGAGATCAAGATTCAATCAACTGTCAGACCACACTGTCAAAATCATGTCTTCAATGTGCAGATAGGCTTTCAAAAATGCCACGAACCGAGTATAAAGTGTGTAATAGTCCTTCGACTTCATTACCGACCACTACCGTGACCGACCACCAGTCAATCAACTACAGACCAACTGCGGACTGGTACTGACAATCTACTGACAGTTTGCGACGGCCCCCCTATCTTGGCCACATTTGATGCCAATCAAACGACTCGCTCACCATTACCTGCCCATGGCGTTCCACATGTATAGCCATATGTGTCCCTGAATACAATAAGGAACTCGTGATTTATTTGCTTGTTTGTAGTCAGTAGCAAATTTGATGATTTCCTTAGGCCATTTACACAAGTAATAGTATCCCTCAACTCACTAGTGTGTTATTCCCAGCGATGGCTCCAGAGTGTTTCGGACTCGGAAAAAGTATGAATTTGACACCCCAGGACCAGTTCAAGAAGTCTTTACTACTTGTATTCATTAACCCATCAAATAGGTAGAGAAGAAACGTATCAATGACTTGAGCCACTCTAAAAAGAAAATCAGAAAAAAACTAGCCTTGTTCATCGAGTCGAACTGAATGATCAGCCAAGTTCACGAGTCGCGAAACAACGATCACCCAGTATCATCCAGTACATATCACTGTCTTGCGACTTCATGCTCTTTGTGGTGCAGGATGGAGTAGAATATACGGTGTATCAACTCGAACGACTCCTAAGGGCGTTGGAAGGAAGGAAGGAAGGAAGTGTATACACCGTGACGGCATGGTCCACTTGTGAACGCCGGAAAGTCCCTAGCAACAGTCGTAGATACCGACTACATTGCAAATGGGTTATCTAACACCCTGGAGCAACCCAAAGCCGGAGTTTGGTAACGTTATAAATCCGGTCCAATCTCCCGGTCAGTGACTTTGATTGACGGAAGCATGCACGTGAGACTTGACCCCTGTCTGGCCGACCGTGCCGATTCAAAATACCAGCACCGTCTATTTTAAACTCTGAATTGGCCACGCACGTGCACATTTCGATCTTGTGCGCTGCAAGCCCGCAAGATCGATCCTCGCCTCAACAGTGTATGTATCTGGTACTCATTAAGCTACACTGAATTTCTACCAGCCCGTCTATCGAAACTTGAACACGGGGAATCGGACTTTTTTTGGGAATCGAAGGTGCTTTAATAGGTGTCCAAGGGAAGGAATTAACCAAAACCGGAGGTAGACCGTGCTAAGTTTGCAGGCTGTCTGTCACCTTGAAACACTAGCTGCCAAATCCAGCAACTTCCCTTCCCTTCACTATCACGGCTCAGGAGTATTCCGTTAACCTGCTTCAAAAGGCCTGAGCGATAGAATAGAAGGGTGGCGTTTGCCTTGAAATATCATCAACCGGCTGCCCCGACTACTACTCCCTATCATGAGCCTCAGCATTGACCGCGCTCAATTGATCGCTGTGATTCTTCAGTCCTTCTTTCTGGGAATCTATGTCGTTACACTCTTTCCATGCTTTAAAGCATTGCTTTGGAGAGATGATTCCTTCCTCCCCCGTCAATTGATTCCATGGAAAATGCTTATTGCTTGTCTGTTACTCGCCACCTGCAACATCCTGGACTATTCTGTTCAGGTCTATCGTGTCATTCGAGCATTTACGGTGTCTCCAGAAGGCGCTATCGCTGAGTTTTCGAAAATGTCTGATTGGACAAACGTCCTGACGGTGATAACTTCTGAGTGTTTTTTTACTGTGCTAACACTTGTGTTTAGACGGCCGATACTTTTGTTGGAGTGGTAGTCGCGGATTTGGTTCTGGTAAGCACTCATTGATTACGGTAAACTTGTGTGATGATTGGAACGATATTTGCTAGATATATCGCTGCTGGATTGTCTATGCCAAGTTCACAACAATAACCATAATCCCTTCAATCCTGTGGATGGCCAACTTCCTTTCTGGTCTGACAGCCATTGTACTTAGCCTTCACGATAGTACGTTGTACACAACGTCGTCCCAAATAAGACCACTCTTTATCTCATGTACCATCCTGCTTATTACTCAGAACATACTCACGACATGTCTGTGGTCTATCCATCCCTTTCGAGTTCTGATTCTTTTGATAGCATTGATCGTCCACCGTATCTGGCTTATCGAACGAGTGGCTGTCTCTGATCAGAAACAAAAGTCTTACTTCCAACGGGTTATACGAATTATCGTCGAGTCTGGCATGATGTACACCATCCCCATACTTCAGTGTTTGGTGTTTTTATTAGCAGGTTCCACGGCCATATATATTTCCATCCGAGAAGTATGTTTTACTTTTTTCCTGGACTTGTGAAGCATTGACGCATTTCCAGGTGATCATCATCACCGGCATCACTTTCAATTTAATCATCATTCGAACGCACCACACTTCGTTGGAATACAATCTTCCTTGCACTAGTGATAGCTTCTCTCGGCTCACTACTGTGCTAATTCCAACAGACAGTGTTTCGGGCCAGCAGGGAGTCGTGTAGACTTGAACTAGACAGCGAAAATTGACATCACCTCGGAGAAGTCGACATTTTAAACTCTGTACTATAACATGTTCTGTGAATCGTCGATCGGGACCGACACCTCGATCGCAACATACAGTGTGAACTTCCATTTGACGTATTGACATATAGTAGGATTCAGACCATGCGTTCAGCTTTGCCACTTCACGGCAGGTCTCTGAACATAGATGAAGGAATGAGAGGTAGAGTCCGTTAGGTGCAAATCGAAATGTAGCCTCGTTCTCAGGTTCTCTGAGGTGATGCAAGGAAATCTCATCAGAACTGTGTTAGCACCATCTATTTTCGGAATATGACAGATCTAATCGAAATGCAGGCTCGAAGTCTTCGCAATCGCACCATAGACAACGTACGGAAGCCTTGGCTTTATCCGCACTGGTGCAGATACTTTAGACGGGATGATGCCATCAATCCGACAAAGTGAAAGACATTCCCTGGGAAGTATGGACTTGTGTCTTTCTTTGTTGTATACATCCATACAACTGTATGTCTCCGTCTATGTCCCCTATGTGAGCATTTGGGTTTATGGCACTATGTGATGAATGGAGCGCATGTCACATACGCTCCATTCACCTGCTATCTTGCTGATGCTTGTGAGCGTTTAAATTCATGCTTATCTTATCACGCCGCGGCCTTTACTAAGCGCCTGTGCTTCAACTATGTAGTCTCCATTGGGCAATGCCGCATCGGACCGCCACACGGGTCGCAGTTAACCTGGTGGGATACTGTGGGATAACTATCTTAGTATCTACGACTTTCCCAGCTCGATATAAAATCCTGTCCACCAACAAGTCAACAACACCCCATGGCCAACGTTTCATCTGAAACACTTCCTTGATCATCAAAACCTAGGTTGGCGTCACAGCCTCAGGCGTCACATGCTCGGGCCTATACAACCGCATCGGCATCGGTTCGGCAGTTTCTTCAGGCTTGGATCCTTCCCCCGTCACTTTCCAAAAACATCTTCTGTTCTCGCTGCTGTGCGGCTCTCTGTGTGATCTCTTGACGAGAACCAACAGAGAAACAAGACGAACACTATAGCATTCTTCGCCGGTCGAATATTCTCGTTCCCAATTCATTTACTCATCGACATCATGTTGTACGCTCTTTCCGGTAGATGTGAGTTGTGCTTGGTGTTAAAGGTGAATCTGAGGGTGTTGTAGCTTGCGTTTCTGTTATCTTGACCGCCTTGTGGTTGCTCTCGTCGGTCAATGGAGTAGCTGCCAAGGCAGTGTGTCATACAGATGCGTATGTTGGCTTGTAATCTCCTTTTCCCAACTCATATTCTTGTTTCAGTCAAGGCAACGAGCAATGCAAACAAATGCTTTCAACGGGCGTCATCGTCGCAATCGTAGTCTCAATCGGTCCGTCCTCTCCCTTAACCTATCCATGTAATAATACCTTTGTAAAGTGGTCTTCTTCGGGATTTGTCTAGGCGTATGGTTCTACATCCGTCGAACCCGAGCTCGAAAAGAAGCACAGGCGATCGAAGCCACCTTCACCGTCGAACCCGCTCAAATCCGTGGTCCCCCCGTGATGATACGCAATACGGCCACGACGACGACGACGACGTACGGTAGCCCACGTATGAGCGCTAGCTTTACCAATGGGTTTTCCGGAACGGGGTACTTTAGTTCTGGTACTACTGGCTCGACGACGACAACGATACCAGCGAAAACGTTGGCTGCTGCGATGAAAAGTACTGGAAGTGCGCCTGCGCTTCCGCCGCTTAATTTAGGTGGTAGCGGTGCTGGACCTTTGTCTGCTCCGTCGAATAAACCAACGTATCCGTTCACAGGGATCTCATCTTCAGTACGTCCCCTTCCAAATTATGAATGAGTTGACTTGACGCCCCGGAACAGCGATTACCACCAATGCCACAACCAGCTAGTGCATACGTTAGAACTGGTCCTGCATTTGGGTACGGTTACGTTTGAAATGTATGTATGTTGTTTAAATGAAATAACCACAACTTGGTTTTGGGAATTCTATCTATATGGCTGCTTTCCGTCCCTTGATGTGGACAATATCGGAGGGAAGGATATGTATACCGAAATCTCTACGCAAGATGTCCACTCTGTCTTCTTCATTCTCGACACGAGGAGCGTATTCGGTCCGACTTCCAATGTTCCGTTTCACTTCTCTTCCTTCCATCGTTATCCTGCCTAGAAACACCTCTTCGGAATCCGGACTCGTGAGTTCTGCAATTCGTCGTTGGATATCTTCGGGGGGCGTCTTCTCTTCCTGTAAAACCTTCTCAATCTCCTCCTCCCCCAATCTGTAATACTTGACTCCAACAACGCTCTCATGGAACATCCCAACGCGTTTGGTAGACACGATATGAGATCCGTCTTGGATATCCACATTGAAGAACTCGTTTTCGGAGAATGTGTATAGAATACGCCATGAGCTCGTCGTCATTAGGAGTAATGAGGACGTTGTGGGGTTTGGTTTCTCATGTCGGACTTGGAGACGCCATTCGATGTTGGATGCGAACGGAGAGGTTTGGGTTTCTTCTATGCACACCGTTAGTCAGTCATAGAGGAGGAGACGAAGGAAATCTTACCAAGACTAGAATCACTTCGGGACCCTCTGGTCAATCGATGTTGTTCAGTGGGCGTAGTCCCAAACACGACACTATCTTCAGAGAGAAGGATAGGTCTCGTAGGCGCAGAACCCCCAAATCCCACATCGACGAGGTAAGTCATGTTACTCCCTTCTTCGGGTTGCACAAAGATAACCATATGTCCCAGAGAACTATATTCAGGAGACAGGGACGCTTTCATGTTTAGATTCACCCGTGCTGCGCCCGCGTAGGCACTGCAAGTTGGGTGAGCAAAAACCTACTTAAGGAGAGAAATTCGAAACACCGTACGTACCGAAATCCCAAAGACTGTATCATCCCGAGAAAGAGGGTGTTGAGTCCAAAACACCAGGATCCTTTATGTTGAACCACTATTCGGTTATAAAGTCCCTCAAAGGACACATCGACGTAATGTTCTGCAGTGCTGCAACTCAACGTTCGACCGCCGACGAGAAGAGGAAACTTACTAGTGTAGTTCCGTGTTCTCATACGGAACAGAGGTGAGGAATAGGCGGTTTAGAAGCTGCAGTGTTTTTAGATTGATGGGTACACTCGACAGGGAGGATTCTGAGGTTAGAGATGGGACGAGGGTTAGGTAGCCTATATGCTCTAACCATTGCAAGACCTGAGAGGGTGTATACACCGTAGACGTCTTTCTCCTTATCCATAACCCGTGGTTCAGCAACCCACGAGTTGTAGGCATGAAATCAAGTGCCAGTGATTACATAAGCTCGATTACACGTCCCACTGGTCCTCCTCTAAACTGGCTCTTCTCTGTTTTTGCTTCAAATACCGCTTCTCCTCCGCTGCCAAATCCATATCCCCTCTCGCTTCTGGGTTGTTGCTCAACATTGCGCTCGGGTGTGCAGTTACTTTGTCAGCGCTTACCCTATCGACAAGATCAGTAAGGACCGAGATATCGATAATGCATGCATGCTTACCTCGGAGAAAGGTCGTACAACTGTCGAGTGCCGATTTTGGATAGCGTCAGGTTTGTTTCAGTCATTATTGTATATGGGCCAGTGTTTGGGGCTCGTACGACTCGTACGAGTGTCAAGTGGAGGAGTGTACTTTTTAAAACCAATCCACTGACAACTGATGCAAAACTGATGTCACTGTTTAGCCTAATCTCGATGTCATGAGCTGGTCATTGATTGATGGTGTCGCGCAGTCGTACGTTATGTTGTGGCTGTTTTTCAGGTGTGGGCCGCATTATGGCCGCATAGCCGTTCCGAATGCCGATCAAGCGCGACCAAAGTGCGGGGTTACATGCATGCCGCATGCGGCAAACTTGAACTTGGGCTAGCAAATGCGGCTGGCTGGCAAACCTTCACTGTACACAATGACCAAGCTCACTTCTTAATCAGGTTCCCCCTTCCCCGTCCAGCTTTCTGCGTTCTTTTTTGCTCCGTTCAACCATTCTCCACCAGCTTGCATGTTTCACTTCGAACGCAAAATATAGTGGGGGCATCAGTGCAGAGTAACACTTCTGTCCAAGGTGACCTTTTGACCGATCCAACTGGCACACCGTGACAGGTATCATCGACATATCAGCACGATGATGATACCTGCCAGTGTGTGTGCGCATCATAAAACGACGAAAAATCAGTGGAACACTCAATCTATCCACGCACTAAACCGCGCCTTGGATACCACGGTCCACGATCATGCTATCTATCCATCAATGTAACAACAATGAGAAACTGTCGGGAGAACTGGGAGAGAATCGAGTCTGAGATGATATGCAATGACTCGGAATCTATCAGTGCTGGCCCTTTCCCTTTAGGCTGTTTGTTACTTTCAAATCTGATGACGATGAACAGAAAATGGATACTGCGGTATCATAAAAAAGGTATGCTATCTTCATTGCTAATAATGCCTCCATCTTGCTATCATCGCTACCTAGATCCAGCTGGCATTTATAGTGAGGTTTGGATTTTGTATCTGAAGCAGTCTGAGCCGATTAGAGAAAGATCTTTCCTGGTTCAGGCCACAGTACGATGTTGCGATGTGAGCGCTTATATCAAAATAGATACTATCTTTTTTGCACTGCCTGGGGCTGGTGCCTTTACCGTAGTGTAGTTTCCATCTATCATAATCCATGGTATTTATTGCCACAATCACTCCTGTACTATTGGTCAATCAACTGGCTTTGCCTCAGATATAAGTATGTTCATCCGTTGGAATCTTCCCAACTTTTACTCTTATGACAGTCACTCCGACATTTGAAAATACGCAAGTGTCTGTTCAATCACTCAGAATTACTATACTGATACTCTTGATTAGTCTTGGAGATTTTTTTGTGTTTGCAGTCATTAGCTCGATGTAAGTGTTTTTTAAAGTATATGACCAACCTCACTCCACTGGTAGCTTGTATGGAGGTAAGAAAATGCCACAATACTATTGCCCATTCTGATCCATTTTTGTAGCGGGAGTGCTTCAAGGCTGGTACTACTTCCAAAATTATAAAAATTTGGATTCTTTCTGCATAAAAGCTCTGGTGAGCCATTACAGTCTTCATTTTCTTTGATCTTGTCTGATGCATGGAATACAGGTTGTTTTTGTACTTTTATGTGACACCCTTGAACACAGTCTTACATGCGGCAAGTCCAAGCATGACCCAGCTACTGCTGAATAACTTGGATTTCTAGTGGGTAATTACCAGTATCTGGTGACAAGTATGTCCTTCAGTGAGCTCTCCATTTTGCTTAATTCACATTGGTTAGTGTACCAGGAAGACTCTGTGCCTGCAGTGAACAAGTCTGCCATTTCTTAGTTCTGGTTCCGTCCTGATAAACTTAAACTCCTGACAGAGACATAACAATGGTTGCTGGGTCATTAGTTGGAATCATTCTTACATACATGATTCAGATCTTCTACTGTTGGCGTGTTTCTATTTGTGAGTATGATGAGCTTTAACTACCTAGGGTGATGTTGATACTATTTCAGTTGCTCACAGCCACTATATTCCAGTGTCCATAGTGAGTGCTACACAACTTTGTTGCTCAGCTTATCAGCTGCAGTTGGCACTCTGCACCTGTGCAGCAGCATTGACTTTCAGTATGTCCATGTGCCACAATATGTCAACAACTTGAACATTATCCACAGCAGACATTATGATTATATTGTTGGTCAACCACCATAGCATGGACCACTATTTGACAGTTTCATATCAGGCTCAAGTCTGCAACCATTTCTGAGGTCATCCAGGAACAGAAACTCACACTGGCTGCATACAGCTTGATGGCCATCTCCGATGTCTCCATCACAGCAGCTATGATCACATACTCACAAATGGCAAAGACTGGTTATAAAGGAACCACAGATATGCTCAATCGACTGGTATGTTCAAGAATCTTCAAGTTTCATTTTCAATCAATCATTCTAGATTATCTTCACTCTGAACACAGGAATCCCACCCAGTCTTTGTGCTATCCTTGCCATTGTGTTTGTGAGGTCTAGAACCTTTGTCTACTGTTTGATTTTGACATCCATATCTGGTATCAGCTACACACAATGCCCAATACCTCACTCTACTTGTCAATGTATCCTTTGACACATTGATGTGAGACCATCATTCCTTTCTCTTTCTTCTAACCCAGTCAAAAGTTTACACAAATTGTCTCTTTGTCATACTCAACTCAAGAAATTATATTCGCAATGGAAACGCCACTGATGAAACCTCCCTTGAACCATTTTTAGTTGGCATGGTGCTTCTTCTGTGTTGTTCATGACATAGCCTTAATTCTTATTTCTAGCAATCTAGGACAAAGCAAGATCCAATTGTGATCCAGTCAATTTGCTGCAATGTGTGTGCCCATCCTTTGATGTTTCATCTAACTCTGGGGTACATAGATTGACTCGAGGACATCTGGAGGCAGATTGATAGCTTGACCTCAACCATTCTTCTAAGTCTCAAGGATAATAGTACAATCCTGTGGCATGAATCTATCTACAGTACATGTTGTGACAGCAAGCATGATCCATCCAATAGCCTATGGAACTTACAGGTTTACTGTATCACTTGATAGAGAACAACTTCTGAAGACACACATAGAGAGGGTCCAGCTGCAACAACTTGAAGAGTTCATAAAGTCAGAGTCAGATAATTTGTGATGATTATGTGGAGTCATCGTGAAACATGAATTACATTTGATCAGAGTCTGCATGGTATTGTGGATGTAAAGGTGAGTTAAGTAAGCAGCAGAAAGCAGCAGGAAGTAGCTGGAAGATTGCCACTGCTGAAACCAAATGGAAAGGAAGAAATGGGCGGGCCGCAGGGCCCTGTACGACTGAGCCCTATAAATAGGACTCGGAACGATCATGTACCGAAGATGAGATCCCTTATGCTGGTTTATTTGATAAAGCAGGTGAAGGCCCAACACTGCTTCCAAAATTGAGCATCAGAAGCCCACCAAGTGTAATTCCGTATGCAGTGTTTTTAGATTGATGGGTATGCTCGACAGGGAGGCTTCTGAGGTCAGAGATGGGACAAGGGTTAGCCTATGTGCTGTAACCATTGGAAGACTTGAGAGGGTGTGTACACTGTAGATGTCTTTCTGCTTATCCATAAACCAGTTTTAGGCATGGCGTCAAGTGTTTATATATAAGCATATAAGCGCTCAATTACACGTCACATTGGTCATTAGTAGCAGTCAGAGTGGCCGATTATGGCCGATTCTGATGTCGATTCTGAAGCCGATTATGACACGATTCTGGAGTGACAGAATCGACGATTCTGTCATAATCGTCATAATTGGCGAATCGACTCCAGAGGCGATTCGACGATTCTGTCGATTCTGACTTGGCTCGATTCTTTCCACGATTCTCGAGTACCCAGCATATTCTATTTATATAATACTGTAGTAATCTATCTAGTGCACGTGCTTGACATAATTGGCCTACAGAATCGTCGGAATCAGAACCAGGGGCGGTCAGAGCACATGTCGATTATGACCCAATTCTGCTTCTGGAATCGACTCATAATCGACAGCAGAATCGGTGCAGAATCGGTGTGTAATCGCCTACTCTGACTGCTACTATTCTCCAAGCTGGCTCTTCTCTGTTTTTGCTTCAGATACCGGTTCTCCTCCGCTGCCAAATCCATATCCCCTCTTGCTGTATACAGTCCAATGTTTGGAGCTGACATGAGTGAAGGAGTATACATTTAAAAACCATCCACCAGCAATTGATGTCACAGTTTAGCCTAACCCCGATGTCATGAGCTGGTCATTGATTGATGGTGTCGCACGTTGTGGCTTTTTTTCAGGTGTGGGCCGCATAGTCCGTTCCGAGTCGCTGAATACCAGTCCAGAAACATACTAAGTATATGTAAGAGATGCGATTTCCAGAACTTCATTTTTAACCCAAGTAGCGCCTGGGGCCTGAGCGGTAGCGCAATCAATCCAACTGTTTTGGAAAGCAATTCTCAAGATGATTGTCTGATCAAGCGCGTGTCAGATCACGTTACCTCTCTCAGCCTTTGCTCGAACCATCAAACTTGTACTTGGGCTAGCGAATGAATATCACTGTCAATGCACTTTCACAATCACCTCCTTTTGACCGGCCCAACTGGCACGTGTGTAGGTGTCATCGTCATATCAGCATCAGAAAACCACGACTCGGAAAATCATTGGAACACCGAAGAGCACCCACACACCAAACCGCGCCCATTTGGACACTACGATCATGCTATCTATCCATCAATGTGGCAACGGTGAGAAACTGTCGGGAGAACTGGGAGAGAATCGAGTCTGAGATGATTTGCAATGACTCGGGAGTCGGAGCCTGTCTTTCCCTCTAGGCTGTTACCTCTACATCAATCTGATGGCCTTGAATAGAAAATGAATCCTGCAGTATCATAGAAAAGGTACGCCATCTGATATTTGCTAATAATGCCTCCATCTTGCTATCATCGCTACCTAGATCCAGCTGGCATTTATAGCGGGGTTTGGATTTTGTATCTGAAGCAATCTGAGCTGATTAGAGAAATATATTTCCTGGTTCAGGCCACAGTACGAACATAATCACGTTGCGACGTGAACTGTTTATATCAAGGTGCACTGCCTCGGGTTTACGGGAGAAGATGCCTTTGCTGTATCTATCTATCATGATCGAGGGCGCTTATAGAATCATATCGCCAGAATCAGTCCCGTACTGCCTCGGGCTTATACGGGAGAAGATGCCTTTGCCGTATCTATCTATCATGATCGAGGGCGTTTATAGAATCATATCGCCAGAATCAGTCCTGTACTATTGGTCGATCAACCTCACCTCAGATATAAGTCAGCCATTCATCAGTTGGAATCTTCCTCAGCTCTTCCTCAGCTCTCTACTTTTACTCTGGCTGATATGACAGTTGGTCCGACATTTTTGAATACGCAAGTCTCTATTCAATCACTCAGAATTACTACGCTGATACTCCTGATTAGCATTGGATTTTTTTGTGTGTGTGTAGTTGTCACCTCAGTGTAAGCCTTTTTTTTAAGTATATCACCAACACAACTCCACCGGTAGCTTGTATGGAAGTAAGGAAATGCCACAATACCCTTGCCTATTCTGATCCATCTTGGTTAGCTGGACTGCTTCAAGGCTGGCACTACTTCCAAAATCATAAAAATCTGGATTCTTGGTGCATGAAAGCTCTGGTGAGCCCTTACAGTCTTGATTTCTTTGATATTGTCTGATGCATGGAATATAGGTTGCTTTTGTACTTATATTTGACACCCTTGAACAGGGTCTTATGTGTGGCAAGTCCAAATTTCTCCATGCATTGATGAATGACTTGGATTTCTAGCGGGTGTTTACCAGTATCTGGTGACAGGTATGTCTTTAGTAAGCTCTCCATTCTGCTTAATTCAAGTTGGTTAGTGTACTATGAAGACTTTGTGCCTGTGGTGGACAAGTCTGCTATTTCCTAGTTCTTGTTCTATCCTGACAAACTTAAACTCCTGACAGGACAATGCCCATTGGATCATTGTTTGGACTCCTTCTTGCATACATGATTCAGATCTTCTACTGTTGGCGTGTTTCTGTTGGTGAGTATGATGAGCTTTGACTGCCTACCACGATATGGATACTATTTCAGTTTCTCACAGCCATTATATTCCTGTATTCATAGTGAGTGCTATACAATTTTCTTGCTCAGCTTATCAGCTGCAGTTGGTACTCTGCACATGTGCAGCAGCATTAACTTTCAGTATGTCCCCATGCCTCAATATGTCAACAACTTGAACATTATCTATAGCAGCTGTTATGATTATATTGTTGGTCAACCACCATAGCATGGACCACTCTTTGACAGTTACATATCAGGCTTAAGGTCTCAACTATTCCTGAAATCATCCAGGAGAACAAACTCACACTGGCTGCATTCAGCTTGATGGCCACCTCTGATATCTCCATCACAGCAGCTATGATCACATACTCACAAATGGCAAAGACTGGCTATAAAGGAACCACAGATATGATCAATCGACTGGTATGTCTAACTATCTTCGAGTTGTTTCATTTTCAATCAGCCATCCTAGATTATCTTCACTCTGAATACAGGAATCCCACCCAGTCTTTGTGCTATTCTTGCCGTTGTTTTTGTGAGATCTAGAACTGTTTGGTTTTGACATACATATCTGGTATCAGATACGCACATTGCCCAATACCTCACTCTACTTGACAATGTATCCTTTGATGCATCACTGTGAGTCCATCACTGCTTTATTTCTCTTCTGACCCAGTCAAAAGTTTATACAAACTGTCTCTTTGTGACACTCAATTCAAGAAATTATATTCGCAATGGAAGCACCACTGATGAAATCTCCCTTGAGCCATTTTCAGTTAGCATGGTGCCTCTTCTGTGTTGTTCATGATGTCGAGTCTTAATTCTCATTTATAGAAATCTCAGACAAAGCAAGATCCGATTGTGATCCATGTTGATAAGTCAATGTGCTGCGATGTGTGTGCCCATCCTTTGGTGTTTCATCTAACTCTGGGGTACATAGACTGACTCGAGGACATCTGGAGGCAGATTGATAGCCTGAGTTTAACCATTCCTCTAAGTCTCAAGGATAGTGGTACAATCCTGTGGCATACTGGCAACTTGAATCTATCTACATGTGCATGATCCAGCCAATAGCCTGTGTAACCTACAGGTTTACACTGCATTGGATTTCCATTACTTGACAAAGTCGATGAACATCATGATAGAGAGGTGTCAAAACGACTTCCTTCTGAAGACACACTTGGAGACCTGCGGCGCCTGCCAAACATAGGCAAAGTTCCAACAAACTTCACCGAGTCAGAAGCCAATGCCATTATGCTACAAGCCTTACTGCTGACATTGCTTAGGTGCAGTGGCACGTAAAGTATCAGATGATGTGAGAAAGTATGAATTACAAGCAACTGTATTCAAACAGCGACGGTAACAGGATTCATTTTATACTTTCTTTTGTATGTTGTGCCTGCTCAGTGCTCATGCTTTCAAGTAGGTCTTATCATCACTAGCCTCACAGTCAAATGACCACCCCACCAGTGAATGTACTTATGAGTATGATATGACTTCACTGGCATAGCATTCATCAAGGTGAAATTTTGATTCTACAATGAAACAGCTTCTAGAGACTGCATGAATGTACTATCCCCAGGCTGTCTATTGATAATCAACAGCTTCCAACCAGTACTACGGAGGATGCTCTCAAAATGAGAAACAGTCCGCTCCTGTGCATTAAATAGCAAGCACATCTGGAAACCAACTTTTCAGAAGAGTCTGTATACTCGGAAGGAATTGAAACACACCGATATATCAGCCAGATATGCCATTTCATTCACCGCACCATAATTAGCGAGCAGAGGTTCTGGAGCCTCTTTTGGAACTGCGCCAGGAATGACTTCACCTGCGTTGCCATTGTCATCGCCAGATGGATCGTGACAGGTGTATAGTATAATAGTTTCCACCATCAGCAACTTGGTATGGGGAGTGGCAGCAGCACGAAGATGTTTGAGAATCTTAACACAGTAGTCATCAGACCAATCATGAAATACCGTTCGAAGCATGAAGATCGTCGCATTTGTTTGTGGCTGAGGAGTGAAGAAATCATGGGCTAGAATGCAACTCAATCCAGAGTTGTTCGATCCTGCATCTTACCTTGAAGCATCACCTGTCCAGATGCTATGGCATCCGGCAAATTTGTGGCCCACCACTTGATAGTTTGGTTTCGATAAGTGAAAGGATTACGGCACGCACCTTTTTCCCCTCGTCAATCACAGCCGGCAAGTCTTGTACGACAAAACAAACATCAGGAAAGTTCTTCGCGATTACATGTGTTAGTCCCCCGATCCCACCTCCAACATCGACAACCAAAGACCCGGCTGGAAGAGCTTCCCAATCGTAAACTATCAATCATATCAGTCCGACTCATCCCTCACAAGACGAGTAGTAACATACATTTCAAAATAGTATCAACAGGTTGCAAAGTATTGGTTCCACGCATTCCAATCCCAAAACGAGTCTGACGAAATTTTTCTTCAGGCCGCTCATAAAACGACCATATTGTTTCCTTGCATCCGAGTGATCTTGCAAACGCGGTTTCATTCGATTCTCCTGAATGAGATGTCTGGGGATCTGAACAAGCTTCCCAAGCATATGCGGCTGCTTTGAAAACTTCATCCAGGCTCATGAGGTAGTTGGTTTAGGGCTTCACTGCGGGAGGACCATCAACATACTGGTGAGAGATGAGTGCAGCGAGGCCGATAGTATCATCGTGTTTGTGTTGAGGACTAGAAATGAAAATGCAAGTGCGACAAAAGATAGAAGAGAAATGAAGTACTCTGCTATGATTTCCTTACTGGGCTTCAAAGTATCGAGCATACTGGAAATACGGGTGTTAGTGAATACGTCGGGGCGAACTTCTCGATATATATGATGCACAGCTAGAAGTCGCATGAATTGACCTATCAGGGGTGAGGTTATTCAATCATTAAACTAATGCATTGTACTCGCTTAGCTTGCGCGGGTGTAGGCCATTAAGTTTCGCAATATCATCGACGTGTAAACCCTGGCAAAGTTGAGCATGAAATCGACCTTCAGAATGAGTACTTACCTGCGGACCAGCTTCGCGCAAGATTTCAGTGACGTTGGATTCAAGACAGACGCGTAAGGCTGCTGCTTGGCAAGACTGCATTATTCTAGACTCGGAGGCACGATCTGATGGAACTTACACCACCGACAACATGGAACAGCGAACGGGCAGGAATCGTCAAAATAGCCGCTAATTGATGGGCAGCTGCGACGGTTACATTGCATGCCTCAGCTACATCTGGATTGACACGAAAAGCCTCAGAAGCAGGGTCAAAGGGACTATAGAGATCTGGAACGTTGGTTCCGTCGGCCTCGCACAGTTGTTCAAGCAAAGAGACATTCTTGTTGATGAGATTGACCAAGGCGCGGAGCCGGGAAGCCATATTGTGGATGTAGTAGTCTGACGGGATCATCTTATACTACAGCGAGGGAAGCTCTCCCAGGGGAAGCTGTCACCATTCACTGTCAGCAGGTCATGTAAGTTCGATGTACCCACTCTATTTAAAATGCTCTCATCACATACGTGGAGCCAAATCCGATCTCGTAAATTAAATACAGGAACGTGAGCAGTCTGAGACTTGTAGTGCGGCAAAAGGGCTCGAATCACCGACCACAGGCATGAGTTCAGATGTTTTTGAAATAGGTAATTAGTAGAAAAGACAAGATCAAACTGCCAACGTACAATCGTCTGCTATTGATGGAGAGTACAAGGCACTTCTCTGCTTTACAGCGTGTGAACTCGAACAGAACGGCCCCTCCCACAGGTTATTCGGTGTATCGACATGGTAAAGATACAAGCGTAGCGAGTGTCGTGTTCGCATAATTTTTCATCCACGGGCACTGCGCAGCGTAGAGAACGCAACGATCGCCTATCAAGTCAGGGATCACACGCATTCGGTCGTCTAGCCATAAAGCTCTATCCGGCGTAGTTCCGGACGTTGACACTACCCTTGGGTATTGAGGCTTTATAAGAGAGCTCGGACGTCTGTGGAGCTCTCTGGAGCGTCCGACTGGCTGAAAGGTATGACGGGGTGATGAGACGGTATAACAGAGTCGAAAGTTTGCTGGACTTTGGTAAGGGAGGCGCTGGTAGTTGGGTTAAGATTCAGAAAACGCTACACAATAATGTTCACTGTGGCTGTTTGGAGAGTTTAGGCCAAAAGAGTGACGTGACAGCAACTGTCACAACATCGTTTTTCTTTCGCTCGTACTTGGTGCTTGATTTGGACACCAGCAATTGTTGATTACTACAACTTGTTAAAGCTTGTTACTCTGTCGATGACGCAAATCTATCGACTGTCTGACATAGCTGCCTTCCTTCCCTTTATGTGCTCCACATCAGTAGGATCGATGCACACACCAAAGTCCCTTCGTAGAATCTCTATCCTATCCTGCTCTGTAAACATACAAGCACTGTGTTCGGTTCGACATCCGATCGTTCTCCTCGTTGCGTTGCCCAGCAGTATCTTCCTACCAAGAAACGCTTCTTCCAATTCAAGTCGCATAAGTTGGGCTGCTCGTCTCCGAATGCACTCTGGCGTCTTGTCTTCCTCATCTGCGATATCATCCAGCACCGACTTTACCTCTTCCTCGCTTAGTCGAAAACATCGGACAACAAGGACATTATTATTCAGCTTCCCTGCCGAACGTCTTCTTGTGCAAACCATACCACACCCATCCAGAATATCGTTAGTGAAAATCTCATTTTCGGAGAAAATGTACAAGACACGCCAAGGACTAGCTGTCGGATTCGGCTTCCCGTGCCGTACTTCAAGATGCCATTCAACGTTCGATGCGAAAGGGCTGTGTAGCTGAACCCCTACAATTTTTCTCAGTGACTGTAGTCGATCAGTATGCGGGAGCAGGCTTACGGAGACTGGAATCATCCCTAGCGCGTCTAGCCAACCGATGCTGCTCGGTGGGTGTCGTACCAAAGACAACGCTGTCCTCGGAGAGAAGAATAGGTCTAGTCAATCCAAAGCCCCCGAATCCCACATCCACTAGGTAAGTTACATTGCTGTCTTCTTCCGGTTGAACAAAGATAACCATGTGTGTGGCGGAGGTGTATTTTGGAGGTATGTCGCCCTTTAAGATGTTCTCGTTAACCCGTGCCGAACCAGCAAAGGCTCTGTCGACGGTCGGTTAGTCTTTGCATCGTGTTCGGAAAGAAACCGTAACCTAAATCCCAAAGATTGGATCATTCCAAGGAAAAGGCCATTCATACCGAAGCAAAGTGATCCGCCTCTCCTCTCAACGACTATCCTTTGGTAAACTCCCTCTGGCGTGACATCAACGAGCTGCTGCGCGGTGCTAACTATCATGACTATGAGAAAAGGGAGATGGACGTAGCCTTACTAGTGCATCTCTGTGTTATCAAAGGGAACACTGGTGAGGAACAAACGATTAAGCAGCCGAAGAGTCTTCAAATTGATAGTGACTGCCTCAATCGAATCGCAATTCGGAAACAAATCGAGATAGCCTATACGTCTGAGCCATGCGAATACCTGAGCTGTTGTGTATGGTATAGACGTCCTTTTTTGCTCGATCCATAAACCATAATTGAGAAGTCCGCTGGTCCTGGCCAGAACGCTCACCATCTGGCTTGCTTGCAGAACGTTCACACTGACATTTTATAAGTAACTTACTCGGAAGAATTTCTCCCAGTCGGGAGATTTGGTACAGATCATCCGAAACGCGGGTGCTGGTGTTAAAGAGTCGTACGCGTATGTAAGCAAAAATTACATAGTACACAAGAGTACATCATTATGCCCAAGTCCTAGGACTACAAAACGTGTCAATCAAAGTCAGATGTAGCGTTCGCAAACCTACCCAAAGAAGTCGCCCGGCTTGACTGTTAACATGGGCGTCGCAAGCCCGTCTGCATTATTGAAGGGCACAGTATTACCCCACCACTTCTGAATAGTGTTCAGACCAATTGCCCCGTTCATCGGATACTGCAAGATAAAGAAGATGAGTACCACAGAAACGGCGACACCCGAATCCAAAGCAGCGGATAAGACATAGTTGTATTTTGTCCACCATGAGAAATGGCGTCGGCGAATAACGTATTGGAAGATGAAACCAACAATTGTCCACGGTACGTAGTTGACAGCGCTAGCTGGCGGAATGTAGCCTGTCCCGTTAAAGATCACAGGGAAGCTGACAAGCCATGAGTTTGACTCTGAGATCATAAAGATTACGTACTTGAGGTAGCGCAACCAGGAAGGATTCCACTTGCGGCTAATGAGCCACGTAATGAGAGGACAGAGGAATCCAAGGAGGAAGAAGAAGGTCAGTCCGTAATATATCTGACCCTTGGAGAATTGTCGAACAGGACCAATCGCTCCCCAAATTATGCTAAAGAGAGGATGAGATTGAGCGAAAGATGAGGAACGCTTACTGACCTAGCCGTACCAAACACCTGCGTTGAAGGGCAGATAAACCCATCCTTCTGAGTAGCACTACACATGTTAGGAATGTTCGTAAACATCCAAGCTTGAACGCCGAGCTGTGTAGTTCCAGCAATGACAGAAGCGATAACTTGACCCCAGAACATCGTACGAGGAGGAACCTTCATGTAGTGGCCCAACTTCATGTCCGATATGAATTGGAGCGCCTGATACATGGTAATGTATCTGCGGAACCCGTTAGCGAGCATTAAATCCACATTTAATGCTATCTTACCCCCATGTCTTGAACATCATCATCGCGAGTGGACGGCCAGGCAAAGCATAACCAATAATTAGTTCAGCAATGACGTTGAGACCGATTTGTTGATTAGTTATAGCTTGTATCATTCCTATCGGGATAACGTAGACGAAAGAGATGACTAGGGCGAGGATGTAGAATTGTCTATCGAAATAGTTAAAAACATTCTTGAATTAAGTAGGTGGGGCTTACACGGGGAACTTGGTATCCCAAGCCAAGATTACAATTAATCCGAAGGCGAACATGATCACTGAGAGAGATTGATGTGAGACGAACGAATAAGCGAGACGTACAGAAGATGGATCCGTACCACCATTGAGGTACTTCGGGGTAGCGAGCCATCAGTCGAGCGTGAATATCCTTTTGCTCTTTCAGGGCACGGCGG
The DNA here is from genome assembly GCA_003313965.1 of Megacollybia marginata. NCBI lineage: Eukaryota > Fungi > Basidiomycota > Agaricomycetes > Agaricales > Porotheleaceae > Megacollybia > Megacollybia marginata. Next base: position 14,499 of record QLOY01000612.1, on the reverse strand, counting down.
GATTGGCTCCAAATTTGCTTGCGGAAGTACAAACTGGAAAAGGTCAGGATAGGTACGACATTGCGAGTATAGTGCTCACAACGTGTGGGTAACTGTCGCCGTAATACTCGCGAAGGACAACCCATAGGACATGGCGAAAGTCGCCGGGAGGAACAGAGGACTGTATAGTTTGTATGCTTCCTCATTGAACGTGAGGTCTGGATTGAGAATGGCCGTGACCTGGTACGCATTTCCGGTGTTGTCGTAAGAGGTACGTGATGAGATCCTACATGGGGTGAGTAATATACTAGCTACGAATGGTTTATCCACTCACGGCATGTATTTTGTGTTCCAGGTGTTCGTGAACTGATGCAATCAGAAAAGAAATCAGCAGTGAAAAAACATACATAGATAATCGGAGTGACAATCCCTAGATGAAGTGAATCGGCAGCGTATGGAGGATATATGGAGACCTACAGAAGAAGACGACGAAGCCGAACGCAACGTTCGCCTCGGCCCACCAGGGAGTGGCAAGGGGAGAAGTGATATAGGCGATCTGAGCCCAGTCGAAAGTAATCAAGCTCATCCCCAATCCGTGGTTATAGCTGGCAGTACATCAAAAACAAATAGCAGAAACACAAGGCGTACCCGAATAATGCATTGATAGGAATGTTGTCAGGTACAATCCAGCAAACCTTTCGAGATGCGTCAACCATGATGAGACGCAGATACTTGACCTACCCAGTTGAAGAAACTGAGAGCTTGGAAGATATATCCGGGCATGAAGTACCAACAAGCTGAACCCAAGAAACCCAAGAAGAAGAATCTTTCACGACTAATACCACCGCGAGTTCCAATACCGCCGTACTGTGTACTGTGAAGCGTGTTGAAGAGTCTATGGAAGTTGAACATACACCAGTCATGGAAATTATAACTGAACATACGCGCAGTTAACCAAGTTGAGGGGCCAAACTTGAGAATGTTCCAAAAAAGGTCATTACTAGAAAACGAACTCACTCATGGACGGGGGCTGGACCAAAAATCGACGTGCAAGACCGCCTGAGAAAATGAGCGGGAACTAAAAGTACTAATTGGGGACGCCACCGATTGCAAAGCCTGTGAATCCGTCGGTTATCAACATAGAAAAAGGGCAGATGACGTACCTATCAATTGAGTCGACATGACCATCATCCATTGGTCTGAAGTCATGAGTTCAGCTGGGTAAAATATTTGAAAAGGACGTACAGCTGAAATTGAAAACCTGGTTATAGAACACCCGCTGCACAGCCACGATATCTGTAGCGTAAGCACTTTGCCCACCGACAGTGGCCATGATAGTAAGTAGGACATGTTCTTTGATCGTGAAGGGACCAGGATTGAGCGAAACCCCGTATATCTTCCAGTTTGGCATCCATCTCGCCCATGCTCTCCCGATCGGGAAGGATAACAGCTGAGCGACAGTCTACGAAATGTTTGCCGAGAGAAGAGAGTTATGGAAAAGACATACATTTTGAATCGTGATCGAGGGGAACCGGAAAAAGAAGAATTGATTAAGACCCTAAGCGAAGTTGAGGCTGACAATTCTGTGGCGTAGGTTGCTTACAGGAATGAGGATTGCCCAGATGAGACCTGACGGTCATAAAGTCAGTGTGTGGTCCACCAACAGACTCTGGACATACCAAGAACCCAGGAACGAATAGTGCCAGCCGGAACAGATGGATCATCGGTGTTGGCGACGGCAGAACGGACCTCAGGATAGGGTGAGTCGTCCTCTAGAGTGAAATAAGCACAAGATTGGTGTTGAGAGCGTACTTGCCGAGAACGCCAACTATAGCTTCATCCTTGTCGATGTTGGGGTCATCGAAATCCGGCAGAATAGCCTCAACGGTTTCTGAGAATGTTAACTAGGCCGGAAAAGAGGAAACAAGCATACCTAGCTCGGCAACCTTCTCCGCGTCAAAGGAGGTGCTTTTCTCCAGTTCGGGAGACGACATGATGAGCAGACCAAAGGAAGGTAGAAAACTTTCCACAAGATCCCGTCTTCTTGTAGAAATTGGGACAAGATAAGCCCGGCTGGACCTTGTGGTCTTGATAGGATGGCACAGATTAAATTCTTAAGATCCACACTTCCGGGTGCGAACGGAACATGTGCGGAGCATGCACCCACAAGATTCTCGCTCAACTTGGCCACTGAGAATGTCAAGCTCTCATCAGGATCACGGGGAACTTTCTCGATACGCACAAGGAGTTCTGCAGATCCCAACCGCTCTAATAGGTAAGTGAACCGGCCTTGACGGAGACTGTACTCACTCACAATTGTGCATCGACTTCTCAGTACATACGGACCTGCTTCCGGTCGGGGTACAACGCCACGTAAGAGCTTCTCTACATTTACGACACCGGAAACCGAAATTCTTGGTATCAGTAGCCAGTGTTCGTGGCCAACGACGTAGTTTAATCGGACACTGCTCCCGACGTGACGTCGGGAGCAGTGCGATTTCTCATGTGAGTATGTGGACCCTCGATACCGAGATACTTGTGTGCTTCATTGGATCGAAGGCGCCCTGGCTCGAAGTCACGGCCTGGTTCTTAAATCAGACTGTCCTTGTTCGATGACTCCTACATGAATGATAGAACACTGGCCAGTGAGCCACGAAAAAAGGTGATGGGAGAATGCTACCTGATGGAAATAGCAAAGATAAGCCTGCCCAAAACGGAGAAATTGCAGCCCAGGACTGTGTCAGTTTTAGATGCTTTACTGCTAAAAAAGGGTCAGGAACCCACAACTGATTGTATTGGTGGTGCCCAAGAGAAGTAGACTCGCAGACAAGCACTCGTCCCTTGGAAGACTGCCAAGCCTCTGAATGTTCTTACGCAACGACAATCCTGGGGACCTCAGTTAGAGCGGGCTGCATAGCGCACAGATAAGATTGGGATATGTGATAGTATCAGAGATATGTCAGGCAGGCGGGCTGACCAAACGCCATTGACGTCGGGTTGTCGGGGTCTAGAATTGGGCTCTTAACGTTTGACAAAAAGAATATTCGGGCTTTACCCTACGGCTGCTTGGCTGCGACGACTGTGTAGATCATGAGACAAGCCTTGACAAACAAGGTCCAACAACGCGTACTAATCCACTTACGGCAATTCTCAAATCTCACTCTTGAATTGTTCAAATAGTAGAAGTTCACGCATACCATCACTTGCCCTGTAAACTCCCTTCAGCTGTCTTTCACGTGGATACCATTCCATGTGCAACGCGGAAGGAGAAATCATCGATCATCAATCCGAGTCGTTACTCCCGCCATACCTCCGACTCAGTGGGCCATCCCAAAGAATTGGGTGGCAGATCCGAGTCCAACGTGGTAAGTAGCTGGTAAGGTAGATTACCAATAGTCGGGAATATAGGCGGCCGTCGGTAATTCCCAGAACGTCTGTTTCCCTGATCGGGAAGCGGAGTGGAACCATGTGACCTTTCTACTCTCTTTCTGCTACCACAACGTCAGTCTGCAAAGTAAGCGACAGTAGGCGAATAATTGGGGTACGAGGGGTACGTCATTTTCTTCGTTGTCTTTGATGAGAGTGATAATATCTAGCACTGCTGTCTAACTGTTCGTCACTAACGTGGACGGCGCTCGCGACGTGGCGTTAGACTGGCCGCGGTCCGGTCCGGGTCAGGTCCGACCTACTTTTCCCGGACCCCGAACCGGACCTTAGGGTCGGTCCACCCATTTGCCGGACCTGGACCCGCCTGCGGACCTGAGGTCCACCCAGGTCCGAGAGGTCCGGGTAGAAATAAGGCTCAGGGAGCCGATTTTTTTCTTCTTTCAGGTGTATATTATCATTTCTCATTGATTCCAAGCCATTAAAAGGTCAGACAATGTCTATATAATGATTTGTTACTCACCAATAGCCTCCAGGTCCAGCAGGTCCGGGTCCGGGTCCGGCAAAATCAATGATTTTGCGGACCTGAACCTGACCCTCAGGTCCAGGTCCAGTCCGGACCCAGGTTCGCGAGGTCCTGAACCGGACCGCGGCCAGTCTACGTGGCGTACAGTTATCGCCATCGGCCCATGCTTTCATTCGCAGCTCAATCGTCCACAGTTGTAGTTACCCTCAATATATTCATGTTTCTGATATATTGCTGCGATCATTTGTGAATCAAGCGTCAAAGATCCAGTAGACAGGAAACGGTCACAAACGCGTATATTTACTACCATACCATATACCTTATAGCAAGAAGTGTAAGTATCAAAAGGTTATGTAGCAGCGCAACAGTATAAACGCTATATGCAAGTCCTTTGGGATGGCATGTCTATTTCCCTCAATAGCGGAATAGCGGTGCCACGTGACAGTTTCCCTTTCCATTTTATTCCACAACATCGTCGATATGCCGCGCGCAGCCAAACGTCGAAAACTCTCTCGCAATAAGTTCATCAACGACATGGCGGGTGTTACGGACGAATCCGAGTCGGATGATACAGAGTCGGATAGACTCACAGAGGAAACAGTCGAATCTGAGGATGACCCTGTCCGGTGCGACACGGACTTTGAGGATACATCTTATGTATCCACAGAAAACAAACTCCTACACGTCTTGACTGGCGAGGAAGAAAGAGAACTTGGCGAGAAGTTGGCTGCGGATATTGTCCGCCGGTACCATCTTTCCGAGACGATTCTACGCCGACGTGATGCAGAGGATGCTGACATAGACAGCTTAGATACACGCCTTGCCATGGAGTGGTCACGAACAACCCTTCACTCTGTGGTTTCTGCTAATCAAACCATCTCGGAGACTGACATGCCTCCGAATTTATTCACCATCCATGTACCGGTGAGCAGAGAGACGTAGTCTCAATATTTATTAACGATTCATAGGCACGATCAGTGCGATACTGCGTCAAAAAGTTTCGAAAGGATGGTCTTGTAACACTGCAAGTGCCACGTATGCCACGACGTATCTATGTAGAAGCACCATCCGAGACAGAAATCACAACTGTACTTCGGAAAACTCCACGCAGTTACATTCGTCCTCGTAGTGTCCCAGTCAATGATATATACCCTCTTGTTCGATATCTTCGAGTGCCTTCTAACCTTCCACCTTTCCAGTGGGTTCGACTGACTTGCGGAGGGAGATACAACGGACGTCTGGGAGTTGTATCTCGGGACGGGACTGTACTCATACATCCCAAGTATGACATATCTTCGACCGGACCTCCAACGATCGTCCCCCTCTGTCTACAGCAGGTGTCTGTTAGTATGAAGCTGCAGCTGTTTGAACTTACCTTCCAGTCAACACTCGGCGCCATCGAATTTCTTGATCCGAGCATAGACGCAGCGTTTCTCAATCGCTGCCGGTCATTGATCAATGTAGGCCATCGCGATATCTTCCGAGCGTGGTACCTGCTCTGGCAGACCAGTTGGCCTGATGCTTGTACTGTGAAAATGACGAACTCGACAGACGGAAATGAAGGAAAGTTAACCCGCACCCAAGTTGGTTACACTGCCTTCTTTGATGGTGTTGAGGTGCCCTTGCGTATGCTTTCGAGAGTGTACGCACCCGGAGACCAACTTGTCGTAATTTTCGGGGAACTTACAGGGCACAAAGCTTCAGTCATTAACCAAATCGACAATCAAACGCTGGTGATTTCCCCTGTATCCGCAAGATCCACTGTCGACGGACCATTATGAAGTCCGGCCTGAACAAGTCTTGGATCTAAAAGACTTTTCATTCCTTCTTGAAGACCCTGCTTCCGAGCATATCGTAGTGAACACTAAACGCAGAGGAGGCGATTCCCTCCAGCCATACGACGTAGGGTATATCAAGGGCTACAGTAAACTCGATCATCCTAGACGTATGACCCTCCTTGGCACCGAGAAGCTAATCGGCCAGGAGGCACACATCGTTCAAGGACCTTTCAGAGGGTACAGCGGCAGGCTTAAGCTTGTTACAGGTTCCAAGGCTTTCGTTGAACTGTCAGGTCTAGCTGAGGGGAACAAGGTATGTCCCGTAAACAAAAACGACGTGGTAATAAGGTAAAGGATTTTCTCGTAACAGTCGATGTGAAGTTGACAAGCCACAGGCAGTCAGGCAAAACCTTGACAGGAAGACCAGTCGAGTTGCCAAAACGCACAGTCACATCCCAACGGGAAAAAACCCCCGAACCCGCTCCTGAAGAACAGACGGAGGAAGGAGACGACAGTGTTTGGAGAGCTGGCAATAAGGAGCATACATCCAAGGGTATGTTAAATCGACTGCTGATCAATGCCAGGCTTGATTCCTCTTTATCAGGTCCCTGCCAATTTCTTCTCGACGACACACCTCTCAAGACCTTTTGTACGGGAGATTCAAAGGCAATGACATGGGACATCAACTTGCGCTGACCCAAAGAAACCTTGACGAAGCAGACGTTGTGACGCACTTTAGCAATCAACAGACGTTCTACGAACCGAAGGTTAGCAAGCACGGGAGGAACTTCTCCTACCCACAGGCCAGCTGCAAGTGCATTACGAGGCACGGTATGTTGACGAACACAGACACTACAAGAATCGCATATCTTGTCGCAAGACGATGAGATAACAGGTCCCTTGATATCAGAGATGGCATCAGCAGAACGGCGACGTTCAGCACGCGAAACACCAGCAACCTCCAAAACATGGAGCTGATTGCGTACCGACTGCAAAGGTTTCAACTGTGAGTTGGGTGTCAACAAACCACACACAGCACAACCAGCTTCTTCGAACTTTGCAGGAGATGTCTCATTGCAAAAATCACATATGATACGATTCGCAAGCTCGTCAGCAAGAGGCGGCGGAGGGTAGGATGGTCCAGAATCATCGCTCGGTGGTGCTTGATTCGAACTCTCAGGCACATCCATCTGCTGAGCAGAATTTTGCGTCTTCTGGTAGTACTTTCGGTTGGTAGCTTTTCGGCGTGCAGATATGGAATCGACAGTCGTAAAGATGCACACTGACGAGGAACAAGCATCACAGCAATGTGACCGAGCAGCTGCAAGAAATTCCGGAGATGTATGAGAGGCATGCTTCTTCAACAAATCTTGCCGTCCATGTACCTTCAAAACACGTTTCACATTCACTTTGGATAAGGAACCAAGTAATCGGTCTAGAGGCATCTGAACGACCACAATATTGTTATAAGAGGCAAAAGCATGCAGATCTTTGAACGGAACAATGTCAGTGAACTTGTAATCGAAAGCAGAAGCATCGTCGACAGCAGACAACAATATAAATTCCTTTATATCGTCGTAAGACATCTTTTTGTGACCACGGCCGCCTACAGGACGATCAGGAGCACGTTCATCAGGACGTTCCTTGCGCAAAATTGTAAGGACAGGATGCTTCCGCTGCGGATAGAAGTAAAGAAGGGTATCAGCGGATGCAGAGTATGTACATCTCAAAGTGAACGAAGCCACAATGTACCACTTCTGTAAAAAAGATGATGGAAGTGTTGAATAGTCATGAGCAAGCAGGCAATAATCTGTACGATGCATGCAGCTACGAAGGCACTTCAAAGCTGTCAATTTAACAAGTACATGCGAAGATCTGGATACATCGATATAAGGGAATATAGCCCAACGCAAATGCAGAGGGATAGTATCGACAAAGCTCAAGAAAGGACGGTTCGTCGGCGGACTGTCAGCAGGCGTGAATGGAGACGCATTGAAGCGTAGGCAAGTCGTCAACAATTGCAACTGCTTTGCACCACAAAGCAGGACCGTACGACCAACATGGTCCGACGCTGAAGGAACATGTCCAACAGCCGAAAGTTCACTCATCATAACAGATGACATCCAAGAAGACTAAAAAGACTGAGTGAGCCTTTTGAACCGAGAGATCCATACCATATTGAGCGCAGGCACATGCCCAATGGCAGACGGACAAGAAAACGGGGCAAACGGAACAGGAGGAACGACAGCAACAGTTTGGCTGCAGCAAGTCGTAAACAAGAAAGTATAGAGCGCGATTAAAAAGCAAAGCATCGTGAAGAGCAGTCTGCGAGGTAAGGGAAGAAGAGGCAGAAAGGCAGAAAGGCAACTTCAACCGCATGTGACGCTAGAGGAAGCAGTCTTGCAAAGGGACGAAGCGAATAGCCACGATGCGAATAGCCACGAAGCGAATAGAAGAAACGGATACTTACTGAGCAACTGAGGACAGGCATCTCAAGAGGCGTTACGACAATGACGAGGGCAACACTACATGCACATTAGAAATACAGTACAGACGAGAACAATATATTCGACTTTTCAGATGTTAGCCAGCGTAAAGGAAAAGGGACGGCAGGGGACAAGAAGAAGGTGGAAACACAGGGACAAAGTTGAAACGAAACTCTTTAACAATCAAAAAATAAGAGAGGGAGAGAGGGACGGACGTACGAAGGAATGACGGAATGTGGGATGGTAGTACGAAGACAAGATGGAAAGGGGCACGTGAACCGGCATCGGATCCATTAGTGGTGAACACACACGGTGGGAAACGGCATTCGGCAAAAACAGAACCGGAGATGACGACAATGAGATGACGACAATGTGATAATCGAAGGCAAAGAAGCATACCAAATATAGGCGATTCAGGAACAGGTCTTAGTGGCGTCAAGGTATAAGACCGAGCCTTACTAAAGTAAGGACTCGGAAACTGGGGCCGACTCGGATTCTGTGGTTGCACACTAGGTACATATCCTATTTGCTTGGTTGCACTACCATACATACGTGGCTGACAAACAAACCACCTGTCGGACTAAGTCACGGCCAACCTTCAAGAAAAGAGTCCTTGCTTCGATGGTGGCACTTGGGTGGCACCTTCGCGAATTCGGATCCGTCGAGATGAAAATAAAGACTGCGGAATGGGAACAGTATATTTCTGGTCTCATTATGGCCTCAAACAGCTTCGGATACAAGTCTGTCATCGATCCATCCGTAAGAGTGTTAGTTGTCACATATCTGATGCAGAGGAAGTCTGTTCTTGCTTGTTATCAATCTGGGCGAGGAACAGAGCTCTCAAATTGGCGCTACAGGCTTGAATGTGGTTAAAACTCGGAAGAAGAGGCTACTTCCTTATAGCTTAGCTTTTGATATTGGATGGTCCAACTGGTTGTTTATAGTCTGGACGTCTGATGCTTGATCCAGTCTCCACTGATTTTAATGCTAAGTTAGTTGGGATAGAAAACTCCTAGAATTTGAGCCCAGGTACGCACGATAGCTTTACAGACGGGCATCGCACCGATTGGATCTCGAGTGCAGGTTAGAGTCTTGAAGCCCAAATTCCTTCATCTAAGTCATCTCAGTAACGTTCGTCTTTATCAGAATGTAACTTGAAGGCGGCAGAAGGCCAGATTAAAGTTCATAGCTGATTGATTGATTGCCGACAAACAACTACCAGACTCAAGATGGAATAGCGGTACGGACCTATAAGCTCGTTAATTTGATATTTTTTCAAAACTGCTTACAATTTATCACAGACTCTCGTCAGGCTCGCACGAGTGACGGATATTCACTGTGGCTGCCCTTTTTGTTGCTACCCAAACTCACGCCAGGAAGGTTAAATCGTCTAACCTATCATTTGGAATGGAATGCCTCACCGGCCTCACCTAGCCTCGTTCCCAGGCCCTCAGAGGTGACGCGAGGAAACCTCTTTCCGAGGTTAGGGTTCTGCGTCAAGTCTAGGTCACCCTGCCTCACCTATAAAATATTGTGAATGAAAGAAAGTCGAACACGGCAACAGACCTCGTACCGGGATTTCAGAGCAGGCACTTCTAAGTCAGACTTTCAATCCAGCTTCGAGCCGGTCTAACCTTCAAGTTCCCTGCGTTGAACGATTATCGGATTTCGAAGGCTCTCACTTACAATAGCCCCCCAGAGTGCAGCGCTTCCGACTCTCAATTTGCAAACTATACTTCTATGTGACGTCTAAGTAGAGGTATATGCCTCAATGTCAGTGTCTGAATTGGGTGTTGTTCACTGGCACGAAAGCGGGACGCCTTAAAGTCCACGTGACTTGGACGTCGCACGTTGTCTGCCACGCTGAGTATTGTTCTTCGTAGCTTTTCTCTCGAATCCCTCTCAAGTCAAATACGACAACTCTGGATGGCCTGTGCGAGGGCTTCACTCAGTGGCACAAACACATATTGCTGTTAGTGGTGACAAGTTACAATCAAACCTTGACCAAACCTCCGACTGTGAACCGGTGCAGCCCGCAGAATAGCTCCTTGCAGATGCTGTCTTTAAGATTACTGAGGAAAAAAAGATCAACCAAACTTCTACGGGTCCTGGGCGGACCATGCATCTCCCGGGAGCGGGAGCGATGCGTTCATTTGCGTGCTTTTCTGGCTCCTGGCTTCGGACAAGACGGTTCAGAAACAGGAACAGGAGAACGTGTCGTAGGTCCTAGATCTGATGGATGACCTACTTGCCTTGCGATGGCATGCGATTGTTAGGAATGCGCAGCCGTCGTATCTCAATAATGACGAAGACAACATTCCATTCCAGCATTTAAGGGCGCTGTCACATACTTCACCCAGTTCATCAAGGTTCACGCGGAAGTCATCGACCACTTGTTCTTTTGGATGGCATTGGCTCGTGGTGGTGCTATCCTGTGCGTTAACAATCAGGATGGGCTCAACATTATCATTCCCTTTCTCATCCGTGATGAACATCTGGCACGGAAGATTGTGTATTACTATCCAAGTCAAGAACAATGCGTCAGACGATGAAAACCCTTATAAACTCAGATACTTCTTGATCTCACGGATCCGTAACGTACCGGATTCCACAACCACGACGAGGATACCCATCCCGTAATCCGAATGGTATTTGCTTTGGGAGTCGAAAGGTCCAACAGTCAAGTCATGCCAGCAGCTCAACATAAGCAACCCAATTGGACAGCGAAACAGGCAACTGAGGCGAAGTCCCATTTGCCTTTCCAATTCATTTTATACGATATCTGGTGTACGATGGCGTCGACCCAGACTTTCTCGGTTATCGAATCGGATCAGATATTGGCAGATTTGTTCAACAAGGAAAAGGCGTTAATATTGCCATTTGCAAGGTCGTGCGAGAGTAGATTTGACGGGAGGAGAATGCGAGGTGGCAGATGCACGCGCTGGCACTTTCAGATCCTGCTCACTGGCAGTTTGACCCTGGGACTTCCAGCTGATGACGAAGACTAGTTGCCAGAAAGAAAACACCTAGCTTGACGGATGACCTCGGGTCCTTGATGGTAATCACGTTTTTCTGATTCATCAAGACAAAGAATCGAATATGTACGACCTCGAGCAGCCTCGGATCCAGCTTGTCTCTCTAGCCTTCCACCTGCAAAGAGTCAGTAAGAACAGAGTTGTCAAGTCGGCCGTCACTAGCGTCACTGGTTCAACCTTCGGTCAGGATCTACTAGTAGAAGACTAGAATTGGGCTTCAACGTTTGACGGCGTGCTAGACCGTGCGACGGCGACAAAGCCTTGACAAACAAGATCCAACAATGCGTACCAATCCACTTACGTGATTCACTGATGTCACCTCTGAACGATTTAGACAAAGAGGCGTTTTTCTTCTCAGAAAACCAAGCCGCGTCAAATAGCAGTGAAAATAACTGCACCATACCTCCCACACTAGATGTCCTTCTCCGCTGGACTACTTCGCCTTCAGCACCGCCTCAGGCTGGCAGGCGTTATTGTCCATGCATTGATTTCGAACACATACGGGTTATTGCTTCGCAAGCCCTCTGTGTTGGGCCGCGTAAGTGGTCTCAAGTGTGGCTCGGTGGTATGATGCAGTCGACCATCGGGATGAGCCAACCTGTTGCGATTAAAATATTCCAGCAAAGCTTGTTCCCACCAACTGAAGATTCTGAGCCCATGGATAGCTCTAAACTGGCAATGAGAGAAGCAAATGCTTACTTCCTGATGCGCGATCTTCAAAGTAAGAGGTTTCGTGATGCTGCTGAAGTTGAACGGATCTAATGTACGTCAGGGAAAGAGATTCCATGGTCCTATGGTTTCCTGAAGGTGCTTTCGTTCCACTTTTGCCTTCGGGATGCAGATGCTCATGGTTATTAGGCTCGACTTGACTCCGGTGAAGTTGCATATGTGCATGTCATGGAACTCATCGTCCAATGTCCATTGGACTTGTTCTTGTCACGTCCTGGGTTGTCTTTGCCTATGGAAGAGAAAAAAGCAAAGACCTTGGTGATTCCTTCCTAGCTGAAACCATCAATGCGCGCTCATAAGCGAAAAAGGTTATGGCCTTGAGCCAAAACGTCCTTGCAATGCACGCACACAATGTGTCACACCGAGATATTGCTCACCGAAATATTTACCTGGATCCGGATTTACTTTCAGAAACCGTCTTTCTAGATTTTGCTTTTGCTGAGCAAGCCCAGCGGAATAGCAGAGAAAATGACGCCTGGAGGTGTGCTATTTCGTCTTTTTACACTTTGATAACTGAACTACATTTTCATCAGTCTTATTTCTATCTTCAAGACTTTAGGTGTTGAAGAAGCTCAGCTGGTTGAATGGTGCAAAGAGGAGTTGAATTGTTCTTGGGCCGTATTATATGATGGGCTTGAACTTGGAAAATGCAGGAAGAAGAAGAATATTGGCGAGTATCCGAACCTGATTCAAATTTGGGATGCTCCGCGACAAGAATTAGTTGATGCTTGGGGGATAGAACTGCCAGACAGGCAGCCTGAGGAAAACTTCCCAACGCTTGGCACTGTTGACTGGAGGAACAGGTGGTGCAATCCAGTACAGGAGGGTACACATTGAGTGTTTATTGTTCATTGATATTTGCCTACATTATATACAAATTTGAGTTATTATTCTAAATCTTCCCGCCGGTGGATACGGATACAAAAAGAGAGTTGGAGAGAGCGGATGAAAGAATGACTATGAAATCCTATTTAAGAGGGGCGGCTTCCTTTCGACTCAACTTCGAGCTGGTCTCGGCTTCTTTGTTCTCGGAGACGATCATTGGGATCTTGAAGCCTTTTACAGCCTGCTTCTAACCATCAGATTCCGTGCCGGGTTCACTCAGTTGCAACAAGGTGCAGCCTGAGCGCTTATCAATGCCGACGCCATCTTGACGCCATCACACAACTGCTAAACCGTCGGTTCTGAACACAATGGTCTATGAATTTTTCTTGTTCTCGAAATTCCTATCCTATCCTATCAAGGTCTTATAACTACAAAACATTCCTGTATGTGCATTGTTGTCCCCAGTGCTCCGAGTCTGTACATGTATCGCTGTGACACTAGTACTGTTGCCCCCAGGGTTTTTGCTGCTACTACAACACTGTTGTCCCAGGACCCGGGAAGCTCCTGCAAGGACCCAGCGAAAATTGGGGTTTTGAGGGCCAAAATTTAGGTGTTACCTAGAGCGGAAAATTGGGGTTTTCAGCCCCCGAAAGGGCGGCTTGAAGGGCCTACCTACGGCGAAAATTGGGGGTTTCAGGGCCAATTTTCGGGGGGTTTCGCACCGTTTCGGAGTACATTGACAGAAGTATCATTAGTCAGAGAGCACCATGTGTTCGGGACAAAATTCACATTACAGCCTAATTCGACGATACCTCCAGTATATTTCAGTATCTTAGTTTCTTTGTACTCATAGCCTACCTCTCGTCACATATCCATTCAAATACACAGAGCCGTCTAGAGTAACCGTTAGATTCTTCCTACTCGATCAGGCACACTCACGTGGGGTTATGCGTTACAGCCATCGCTTGCGGACTGAAGCTCCGTTGCCGTTCGACAAACATTATTATGTACTAGATTTTCTGTGACAGTCCGTTTGTCGGGCTGTTTCAGCATGGGCTACGGTAGGCGGGATTGCCACGGTTCAATTTTAGATCAGGACAACCGGCATGACCGGACATTCGATCAACGAACGACCTTGCCATCGTCTCGGACACAGTCGGGCACAATACATCGCTGCCGTCTCCATGTTGGGCTGTGGCTAGTGTTCTGTTTGAGTACCATATGCTTTGTTGACTACTACAATACACCGGGCGTGTGAGCTAAGACCTTTGCTATACGTTCAAAGACACTCCAAGCATTGTGCACAGTAATCTTGGGTGTCCCCACAGCCTCGTAGGCCTGACGAGCTGCGATGTCAAAGGTTTCAGAGACCCATGCTAAGTGCTTCTCCCGTGGACCGACCTCTTCATTAAGATAACCCCGAAGAATCTCGACAGCTTCCTTGGGAACAGCAATTCGGCAATCCATTCCACAAAACAAATTTGGGTTGTCCATCACATATGAGGGAGTGTGGCCAGATGGCATCTCTTTCTCCTCCTGAATGCGAACACGATGGTGATTCCACCAATCAGAGAAGTCGTCCATTTCTGCCTGAATCAATGGAACAAAAATCCAGTAGAATAGAGGGCTAGTGAATAATGAGCCAGTTAAAATAATCCTGGATTTGGGACGCACATATGGAAAGTAACATTCGGGTCAAAGATGTGTTCCTCTTTACCTTTAAGCAACAGGCTTTTCAAATTAATGCCCAACTTCTC
>QLOY01000608.1:0-28812 GCA_003313965.1 Megacollybia marginata | reverse complement strand
ATTATTGTGGATAACCTGTTTGTATTCAACTATAACATGGGAATCCCAGGACTGATGGGATGACTATATAACATGGGAGTCCCATGCCTGAATTCAAGTAGGACTTCTTGCCACTAAAGCATGTACATTTGAATCCTTCTCTGTTACCTACTGTAAAAGAATCATTGTTGATAACCTGTTTGTATATGGGAATCCCAGGACTGAGAAGGAAGAATGGGATAACCATATAACATGGGAGTCCCATGCCTGATGAAGGAAGAGTGGGATGACCATATAACATGGGAGTCCCATGCCTGATGAACCAGCAATGGGATGACCATGCCTGATGAACCAATGGGATGACCATATCAGCATGGGAGTCCCATGCCTGAATTCCAGAAGATGGGATGACCATACTGTATGGGAGTCCAACAAGGGCATCCCAGGTCTAAAAACTACCAATAAGGAGGACCATAGCTAGGCTGGGTGACCCTACACTGATGGGGATGACCATCTATGCTAACAGGAAGGACCAAATATCTGCTGGTCATCCTCTTGTTGGCCCAGTAAGACCATGACTATGTGGTCTATTTGCTGGGATACCCACCTCCTTATTGGGTATGCCCAGGGCGGACCTTCCGGTTTGGGCATGACCTTGGTCCCAACACCATCTTAGATGGGTTATTGAAGCAGTACATGTTCCACCTAATAAGGTGTTTCCAAGGGGGTGCCTGACGTGCCTTTCAATGGTCAAGAATGGATTGGGTCTTGGTCCCTGCTTGTTGACAGGTCTAATGATATGTTTAATAACAGCCATATCATGCTGCGCTCAAAAGATTCATGGGAGCTGGAGCTGTGCTTAATGCTGGCTTAATCGGCTGTGCCATCAAAGTTATGACGTGGAGGTCATAAATTAGAAGCATGACGTAGTTGCAAATAAATAAGGATTGTGAAGTGGGAACAGTATATTGATCCTTTGCACCTTACCATTACTACGCAGGACATAATATCAATAAGACACCTGTAGTCTTTATGAACCTCAGCATCACTCTCAGATATCAGATACGTGCTCATCGTTCAAGTGAAGAAGGAAGGCGCTTAACAGCGCTTAACGGCTTAATCGGCTATGCCATCAGTGATGTGACAGGCTTGACATTGACATCGTCGCGAAGCATCAAATAGAAGTCGAAGTTGAACTAAATAAGGAAAGTCAGGAACCGGTCTTAAAAACCCAAGGGTGAAAGACCGAGCCTTACTAAAGTAAGGACTCAGAACTCTTGAAAGCAGCCTGAAAGTTTCCCAAGGGGCAAAATTGAATTTCCCATGCCCTGTTAATAAGTTAATAACACCTGTTAAAAAGAGGTCCAGGACCCCTCAAGTTAATAACTAGTTATTAACTCAGCCAATACTTTTACACGGAGCCCTAATTCGCAACCGTCTTATGCAAGAATGGCAGCAGATCAGCACATGGATCATTGGTATCATTGGTATCAATATCGCTGCTTATGCTCTGAGCCCTGATTCTCTTTTCCAAGTCTCGCGAATCGGCAAAGTTGCTATTGGGGCCAGTGGATTGACTATCTGCTATGTAGCAGCACTCTGCAATTCCAAGTCCTTACTTTAGTAAGACTCGGTCTTACCCCCGAAGTTTATTGGGGACCGCTCCTGAACCGATCTCCATAAGGCAAGTCTTCTCTTCTCTTCTTTTGTTCCTGTACACACAACCATGATGCCATACCGATATGCCGCCGCCTGCTTCTGTGACATCTGTGGTGGAGTCCACAGATGTAGGTGAAGAAGATGCGTACGGTGAAAAGGAACCTCACTGTGTGAGGCGGGCTGACTGTGCTGGAAATGGAAGTGCTCGGAATGGGCTGATGCTGACACCAACTCACACTAACACACACACACACAATGCAAGCACTAAATCCAACACCCAAACACCTCTTTTAAGGTATTCCTTTCGAGTTTGGAGACTAGAGAAATGAACTACTAAAACTTGAAACTTCTATAAAAAAAGTCTCGAAGTCCCGCGGGGCGTTAACTACTGACTAAGCGAAGTTCTCCTGACCACAGAAGACTCTCCCAATCACAAGCTATCTACAGGTGACTTGAAACAAGCCAAAACGAGCGGTTTAGACTCGAAGCGGGGCTACTTAATTAAGCAGCAAGGGGCAGGTTCCCTATAAGGTACTACTGGATGAGAAAGGAGAAGGTTCCCTTGAGGTACTGATCTCAGAGACGGGAGAAGGCTTGGTTTAGACCGTTCCGCTGTAGGTACTAAGTCTAGGGACGAGTTACTAAGAACTCCGCTGGCGACTTTTATTTAACTGTGTTCCCTTAAGGTACTTAGAGTTTTTATAGTCTGAAGCGCAATGTATTCTCTACTGGGTCTCTATGTTCTACTGTACACTGCTAACTACTGCCCTTTTATACAGTCCCGCTAGGCTAATTTTAACTACTTTCAACTACTAGTACAAACAATTGCTCAGCGGTGAGTCAGCTGGTGATTTAGAAATGACTCGACTCTATTGAATCTGAGTCAGAGGCATATGATCACGAAGGATCCATGCGGTGCTTTGAGTCTGGACCAGTTTCAATGAACCCGTCCTACCCAGGTTCTCTCTAGGTTCTCTCTCAATGTCTCTGCTGAGGGTCGCATGCTCTAGCGAACGTCTCTAGCTTTCCAGCGATGTAAATAAGTCACTTATTACGCGTTTACCTCACACGAGGATCCGCGACGTCGATCTTTACGACTATCTGAACTCGGCTAACTCGGCTAACCTACTCGGATGTTTCAACGCAGATCCCTCCCATGCTTCCGCTGGTTCTCTAAGTACGTCTTGTAGGACTAGTCGATATTCATTGTACGGTGTATTCTTTCTTTAGGTGAATCTAGGTGGTAGTTTGATAGTCCGCGAGCCCTGTCTCTCGATCGGGTGTACCGTTCTTAGCATACCGCCACGGGCGCTAGTCTTAGCTTCGAGTCGGATACAATAAGGCAGTACTATCAAGTACTATCTCATTCGTCTCAACTCTGGTCTATATTTGGTCTATTGGAGT
This sequence comes from Megacollybia marginata, assembly GCA_003313965.1. Taxonomy (NCBI): domain Eukaryota; kingdom Fungi; phylum Basidiomycota; class Agaricomycetes; order Agaricales; family Porotheleaceae; genus Megacollybia; species Megacollybia marginata. Next base: position 25,770 of record QLOY01000608.1, on the reverse strand, counting down.
GTTCAGCGGGCTTATTACTCCCAGCTACACTATAGAACGCTTCCAGCGGACGGTTGTACCTCCATGGGAGTCTTTCCCACGTTTATTTAGAGGCTGGTAGTGCCGAATCGAAAGATTTCAGGTCTGGAACAAAAACCAGCCTATCAGCGGTTCATCTAATCAGCCAATTGAGCAGTCGACACCCCTGATCTCTGTACACAAACTACGACTGCAACAGCAACAATTACTCGGTCTTCTATCTGAACTCGAACTTGATAAATGTTCCGCCTTTGTGACTGATGGTGATATGGCAATCCAACTCAATGCCTATTTCTCCCAAACCAAACATGAAAACGAACTGTCTGTAAGTTTTATCCTTGATCGGTACAATCAACTTGCTAAGTGAATGGATTTAGGGTACACCAGAATTCATGTCTACTGATCTTCATTGTGCTATCGAAGAGAACCAACTGTAGCTCAAGTCCAGTATTGATGATCTAGAATCACTATACTGGGTATTCCTATGGGCAATAATTTTCAACATATATCTACCGTCCATTACCCGCTGGCAAAATCTATTGAGAGGGACCGTTCCAGACTGTCAATTCGTTTCCACAGAGATCACTGGAGACTACCTTGAGCCTTCGGAGCACTCAATCCTTGTTTATCAATTTGCTCCTTTTTTGAAGTTGTGGTCGACAAAGTTAGGCAAGCTATGCTACGACTGGAAACGTCGTACTGCTTTGCAAACAATTCCTTTGCATGAATGGAAGTTCTGGCCCTCTCAACATCACAAATTCGCTTATCGAGGTGTGTGCAACATTCTAGATGTCGTGAAGGAGCATAGGAGTGAACTCTCAATCCCCTTTCTTTGCCTGACAACTCGATGATCCTAGTGCATCGTCGCAGCACAGTTCCACAAAGCAGGGACGCGATGAGGAGGACAATTGGTGTTGACACCTCAGCCACACCAGTCAAAGATACAGACGCAAGTTATCCCACAGAAACCCTCGATGCTTAAAGGACGTTCGGAGTCATGGTCTCCTGACTCTGAGAACTGTGCAAGGAATGGATGAAACTGAAAGTGCAGATATTGAGGGAAAGGTTAATGAGAGGCCTAATACAAGTCTATGGGCAATGGTGAAGAACAGTATTGGGAAGGAGTTGATGAAGATTAGTTTCCCAGTGTCATTTAATGAGCCAACAAGTGTGTTGCAGTGGATGGTGTGTTACTTGTTTTGTCTCCTGGTTAGATTGACGTGCTTTCTTTTTGGAAAGCCGGAAGACATGGAATTTTCTGAATGCTGTGAGCAAATTCGTCTAAATCATTGATGTAACTCACGATCATCAGTGGATGTGGCTGCTCATAAGACAGATTCTCACTGGCGGATTGCTTTCATTGCTGCATCTACAATGTCAAATTACTCATCGACAATTAGCAGGATAGTTAAGTCATTCAATGCTAGCAAGTGCTACATCCTGAAGTGTCCCGGATACTTATGTGCAGAGTGAAACATTTGAATATGTCTGTTTTGACCTTGAAGGATTATCGATACAGTATCGGAACAAGTTAGTCATTACCCGCCAATGTCTGCGTGTTACGCCGAATCACCGCTCTGGCATTATTATGGAGAGGTCAGATTGTTTTTCAAACCGATTCAAGCTTAAGCCGACTAAGTCTGTTAGGTGGATGCTCAGAACAAATTTATGCAATCCTACCATTTGCAAAATGCCCAGGCAGGCATGAGGTCCCCGGTGTACTCAGGGGTCTGGTTACAAGGCTTCAGACTTGGAATTGCCACCTTTCAGGATGGCCCATAGAATTTGTATCTTCTCTCCCGTTTCTCGTCATTGGAACCACTTCAGTTCAAGGCTGCTGCGACCAATCTGTATGATTCATTTGTCTGTTTTGCTATTCTATCTCGTGTACCTCGTGCTCTTGTCATGATTTCTATGGGTTTTCTGGCCACTCTTTTGATAGAGGTGGCTTATCGACTGTCTCCGTCAATGACTCTGGTTGTGGGGCTTGCGCTCGGGGCTGTTCTCTTCCTCCAGTACATCGCGATGATGGTAGACTGGATGGTATGGATTCTTGTCACATTGATTCTTCGTTTATCACATATTCTCAAAGCGGCTTGTCAATGGTTGGTCCTCTGTTATCAGAGGGTCGTCCAGCTGCCGGTGGCTCCTTAGAGGTTGGCTGGTACATAGTGGTTGAAGCGGGTGGCTCCCACGACGTGTATATACAGTATTTATGCTGAATCTGGGTGGAATATATCTAAGATAGTCGTCATCCACCGCCAACCGACCCCACGTGATGTTAGTGTCACAGAGCTAAATATGGGTAAATTATCATCAAAAATAATACAAAAGTCATTTACAAAATAATGGTGTAGATTATAGAGAATTGGTTCCCAACATTTTATGGAAATATACCTGAGGATGATCTGTATCAATCTGGGAAGCATACAGAACTGAACTGAAATGATAGATACCCAAATACCCGCATATACATAGTACTTTAGATCACATCCAGCTCTTTTCCGGTAGGACACAATGTCCTCAATACTTCCGAACAGCCCAGGCAGCTTGCTTTCCATTCAGTCCACGATGATATGCATCAACAAAGCGGAAGGAGCAAGTCACAAATCTATCAATTCATCAATCCTTATCTGATTGACAAATGATGTACTTGCCGCTGCATGGTTTCAAGTGGAACTGAGTCCAAGGCATCAAGAGCATACCTTTTAAGATCCTAACTGTCTGAACCTTTGTTTTGCCAAATTTGGCTATCCTAGCCAGTACAGAACGCTTTGCTGGAGGCATACAAGTGAGATTGGGCTTAGTACAGTGTAAAAGTCTATCTCCATCATGGATACGGTCTTATTTTTGAAAGTGAATGTTGGGCTACATATAAGGATATGTTTACAACAGATTGTTGGGCGCCAATCTGCCCATAAGTGTCCGTAAAATTTCTTTTCAGCTTTTCTAAGATAAATTGCCTATATACGGTCTGTCACACTAAGTCACGTGGGGTTGGTTGGTGGTGGATGATGACTATCTTACTTACTGTATTAGAGCATGTCCAGTAGAAATGATCCGGATTGTTTCAGATTATTTTCTTTTTTCAGTAGTCACATTTAAACTGGATTATTTTCAATGTATCGTCATTCTCACTCAAAATCAGCTATGTCTCAGCTCAGAAAGGCTGCTGGGATGCTCATATATTGCATATGTGCTGCTTAGACTGACCGCGGTTCGGTTCGGTGCAGGTTCGGCCCATTTTTTCCGAACCTTGAACTGAACCTACGGGTTCGGTGTGGCCATTTTCTGAACCTGAACCTCTCTTTGAACCTGAGGTTCGTGCAGGTTCGGAAGGTTCAGGACAAAAGAGGCTTTGTAAAGGTTTTTTTCACCTTGATTTATGCAAATTTAACTCTGTTCTATCAGCTACAGGTCAAAAGAACATCAGACAGGCAATAATTCACATACCAATACCATGCAGGTTCAGAAGGTTCAGGTGTGGGTTCGCCACTTTTGGCCATTTTGCGAACCTCGAACCCGAACCTTAGGTTCAGGTCCGGTTCGAACCCAGGTTCGAAAGGTTCCATCAGGAAAAAGGTGACTAAGGCCCGGGTGTCCCCAGTGTCCTCAAAGTGTCCTGGGACATCCAGAGGCATCCTGACGCATCCCTAAGGCATCCCGATGCATCCCTAAGACATCCTAAGACACCTCAGGATGTGTCAGGATGTCCCAGGACACTCGGGACACCCGGGCCTTAGTCACTTTTTCCCAAATTTTTCCTGATGTCGGAACCGAACCGCGGTCAGCCTAGTGCTGCTGCAATGGCTGCTGTGCTTGCTGCCTCTGGGGAAAGCATTCGGTCCTGGGACCACGTCCAGCCAGAGTTCTCCATCAACTTCTTGACTATTCCATGCAGAACACGAAGCTACAAGAAGCATGTCAATACATCAGCGATGCCAACTGTCAAGATGAACACGTACCATACTCCATTTATTTTTGCACATCCGGCCAGTCTTCACCTTTCCAGAAACACGATGGGTAGCAATTTTGGCAGCTACTTTGTTAAAAGTTGCCATTTTAAAGTTCATACCCTCCCCAGCTTCTGATCTGAACACAAAAAGCTCCTCCATCAGGAAAAAGGTGACTAAGGCCCTGGTGTCCCCAGTGTCCTCAGAGCGTCCTGGGACATCCTGAGGCATCTCGAGGCATCCCTAAGGCATCCCAACACATCCTTAAGACATCCTAAGACACCTCAGGATGTGTCAGGATGTCCCAGGACACTGGGGACACTGGGGCCTTAGTCACTTTTTCCCAAATTTTTCCTGATGTCTAACAATGCATCCACCTCGGCTGGAGCCCATTTGGCCCGGGTTATATCATCTTCATCACCAGAATCATCCTCCGAGGCCGGCTCAGGGCTAGACACCTTTCTAACATCAGTACAAGCGCCTCTGCTTGTCTTGGCATGGGTCTGCGTTGACTTCTTAGTTTTTGTGGTGGATTTTGGGGCAGAAGCAGTGTGGGTAGACAGTTTTGGAGGTATTTTGAGTATCAATTTTGACGAATTTTGGGCCATAGTGGCCTGGAAGCAGAGGTAGTGACGTAGAATGCAAGATAATCCAGGTTAAACGTGACTACTGAAAAAGGAAAATAATCCGAAACAATCCGGTCTTGAGAATTTGCCGTGGTACCGTGACTGCCGTGCCACAGTACCGTGCAAGTACCGTGCAAGTACCGTGTAGGTACCGTGCCACTCGTTGTCCATAATTACGCTTTCTAGCATGTATTTGACACAAAATAACAATCAAATTCAGAGGAATTCATCGACAAGTGCCCCCCATTTCCGTTCTCCTCTGCATTCCACATTCACACTCTGACACTGCAGTGTTTCCAAGCTCAGCTTATGCCTTCCAGAGACTTTATCAGTGTGTCTCAACTTCTGTTCGTTCGCCAACTCACCCATACGCACCATGTATTTGCACGGTACCTTTTCTATGGTACTGTGCCATCCAAACAACACGAACAAACAATGCACGGTACCTGTCCGTTCGCCTCAATCCGTCTCTCCAGCTTACACCATACACCTCAAAACCAAGGTAGGTCATCTTTCAATTGACCGCCTGCTGTATATCACATTTCATCCTGTCTAGATGACACCACCTCACCTTCCAATCCAAGTCCGATCACCACACCCATCGTCTGGTCAAACACGTTACCGCCCCTTTGTTACGAATTCCCAAACCACGTGCCTTATCCCATGTGCCTTATCAGAACCCTGTTTCATTTTACTTTCATATCACTCTATCTTTCATTTCCCTTATCCGCTATCTTTTAAATTAACTTCTGATAGCTTATCGCAAGACATGCGGCACAGATAGCTTATCCTTTTCCCTTGCTATCTCTTTGTTTCACCTACGCTTACTCGTCAACCAGATAGCCCTTTAGTATTTAAGCCCTTAGCTATTCACTGTATTCTTTAGTTTTGGTATTATAAGTTTCTCCGAGTCTTTGAGTGGCCTGATAAGCTCTCATTTTGCTCGTCACCTTACAAAATACCAAAACTAACCTTTATCACTCCACTCACCAGGGTCGCAACAATGACTGAACAACTCCTCACACACAAACCTCTAACAGTCGCCGAAATCGTTCAAATCGTCCTCAGCATCTACCTCATTATCATCATCTACTCTCTCCTCCGAGCTCTTTGGCATTGTCTCGAACGACACCGTCGCATCAACCGACGACTTCGAGTACGACAGAACCGTCACATCGGAGCAACTCGCCTGTAAACTCTCATCGTCTTACTTGGTAGTACCGTTGGCTAGCGGGAAGTCCCCAATAAGACAAACGACAGTGAGCAGACAAAACTAAACGGTCTTGAATTGCTAACGGCTTTAAGTGGCACACACGGAAGCTGAACGGCAACGAATAGCCCAAAACAACCGTACACTCCGGCGACATCATCAAGCACAACTCAACTCTAACTTTACACCATACATTGCCATTCACCAAAGAATCAACGACATCATAAACAGATTCTCCGCCCCGTTCGATTACATGCCCGGGAACATCAGTAGAATCTACTACACTCATCTCTTCACACAGGACTGGATCAGTCGAAGAAAGACGTACAACAGCGTCGCCACTGAGACTGAACCAGAAGTCAAAGAATACGTCGATAGCAGCACCAACACTAACCCGATAGAATACACCACTCACATCCCTCTAGCAACCTTCATAAATCTTAAGAAACGGTTCGACGACATCAACCGAGGAAGGTGCGGACATCTCTACGAACATACCGGGACCAGCACAGACAACAACAGTACAGACAGAGGAATCAATACGGACATAAGCTTTGGGTTCGACACCGCAGCGTGGTCAGAACCATATCAGTCAGAAGAAGGCAAACTCCTCGCAGCGGAGTTAGAAACATTTCAACGCAGCACCACGAAGATGCCAGCACGGCACAACAAACGCAAATGACAATCAGACGAGGAGACGCCCCGGCGCTCTCTCAGACTCAGACGAGAATAGCAAACTTGTCACAAGCACGGTTGGAAGATTGGTTTATAACCACTTGCTGACGTTTTAGTGATTCCAATACAGACTATTTGAAAATTTGGGGTGTGCTCAGAGCAGCTCTTGAAAAGGAATCACATTACTTGCACTCAGCCGATTTACTGTGGTCATTAAACATCCTAACTGACGACGAAAGAGACTTCTTCGGCTTCATCCTTCAACAGGAACTAATTGAAGAAAGAGACCCAGTCGCAGTTGAGGAAACCCTCAGGGCCATATACGACACTATCAGACAACACGATCGCAGCCACGTCTACACCCAACACATCCACACCACTCCGTCTAACGAGATGGGGAACACCAGTATCAGCTCCGATTGACCTAACACGATACGTCAATAACATATACGGACCAAACCACTTTGTCACCCACGCGCAACCAGATGGATCGTACCACGTTTATCGTAACGTATACGTCGGATACATTCCAGAAATCAGATACCATTCAGACAGAAAGACTTTTGAACCCAGAGATGTTATCATTACAACCGACCTTCTTGAAGAAGCGGTAGAAGAATACCAGTTTCTCGACACTTTTGCCGATGATCCCGAAAACATTCCAGTACCATTTGAAGAAAGCTTCTTCACTCCACCCGAATCACCAGAACCAGAAACGCCACGACCTTCACCTCGAGAACTACCAAAAAGGGAACTCGAAGAAACACCCATATCCACTCCGCAACACAGAACACTAACACCGACCAAATCAGCCCTGAAAGTTCGATTTAAGACATGACAGACTTAGACATCAACATGCCAGAGGCGTCAACCTCTACAACGGCCCCCAGCCAAATTTCCACAACAGCGCCTATCTCGACAACAGCCTCCGGTCAAACGCTAAACACCATGCAACCACCATGCTACTTCCCCAAGGACCCGCCAGGTGCACACATTATACAGGAATTAACACTATATGTGTCCCGGCGACTCGAAATGACTCACTACGCTTGCATCCTTGGAAACTCGCTTGACCCGGCAACATACGAAATCCACAAACACCCGAGGGACCACTCATTAGTGGGAGAATTGATAAAAATATTTGAATCAACAACAGGATATATGGGCACCATTCTAGTCAGAACCTCCGACAGGAAAAGCACAGTGATCATAGACCCTGACGGAATCCCGAAAGACTCGACGCTCACTGTTACCCTGGTCGCTGCCACCACAACCCCTCCTGCGCCTTCCAACGTCAATTCAAAAATCAAAATCGCCAAACCACCAAGGTTCACGGGTGATAAAACCAAATGGGAAGGATTTATTCTAGCAGTCGAAACCTATCTCATGGCGTATGCCAGCGAGTTCAGAGACGATGAACAAAAAATCTGGTTTGTCATCTCGTACCTAGGCACCGAAGACGGATCAGCACACGTCGCTTCGGACTGGCTCTGAAATTGGAAAGAAGATAACTTCTATCTCGGAGCCCTCAACACCAACGATTATGACAAGTTCATCAGAGAACTAAGGAAAGCCTTCAAAGATCCCAATCTAAAAATCAATGCAGCTAATGAACTACAACAGCTCAGACAAGGAAAGGACTCCTTAATGGAGTACTTCACTAGGTTTGAGCTCAAAGCTGCCACAGCAGGATATCGACAACTAGACAACGTTCTCATCGACCTCCTAAAAAACCAAGTGTGACGCGAAATCACCATGGAATTATACAGAGGAGGCATACCCATTCCAAACAGATACGAAGGAGTAAAACAAAGGTTGTACAACATAGAAATGGCACTCGAAGAAGAGAAATCCCGATTCAGCGCCTTTCATACTGGAAAATCTATACCACCCCGACAACACGCCCCGCCACAACGATCCACTCACACCGCTTCAGAACAATACACACCAGCTCAGACGTATGGAGGACAAGGGCAACCCATGGATATCGACACAGCATGAACCAAGCGATTGCTCGAATGTCGACACTGCAAGAAAATGGGATGCCACCTCTCCTGAGACTGCAGAGGAGAATGTCCGGACTGTCACACCAAACATCCGGGTCGGTACTGTCATCTTAAACCTTCACCAAAACGACCTTTCACTACACGCACACTAGAAACCATCGATTTCACACAGATCACGGACGAAGAAAAAGAACAGCTAAAGAAAGCTGCGGGTTTTTAGATGGGAGTGAAGCAGACGCGACTTCGTCATCCCCGGTTCAGAACTCTTATACACATGTTTCTTGTCAGACATGCCCCAAGGCATTGTACAATAGGAATACATCCTTTTCACATGCAAAAGAGTCTAGCGTCGAAACAAAAAACAAATGGAAGACAACGATCGAAGAAGTCGAAGACGAAGGACCTAACCTTCCTTCTTCGGGTCACTTCCAGAAACAACCATCGGAACAAAAGAAGCCAAAACCTTTCTCCTCGTTATGGGTTCTATCACGATTATGAGATCTAGCTGCAGAAGCAGGGGTAGGAACACTAAAGCAGTGGGTACATGATCAAAAACAACGAGAAATAGACCAGCACCTCGTCAAGAAACTGCTGAATATTCCGACCAATGAAGCCTTAGACTGGTTAGAAGACCTGCACGAACCAAAGCGATTTATCTTCAGGACCATAAAGACAGATCGAGAGTTAAACATCCAAATAGAACTCCAGGATCTAGAAAAGGGAACCAAGTATCAAACACAAGCGCTTCTTGACAGCGGCTGTACAGGCAGCTGCATCAGCCAACGGTTCGCAAAAGAAAAGGGGTTGTCCCTACACAGATGGGAACACCCAATTTCAGCATATAACACAGACGGCACGGAGAACAATAACGGAAAAATCACACACTACGCGGAAATGAAAATGATCATAGAAGGACACTCAGAAATCCGAAAGTTCGCAGTCACCAATCTGGGACGATCGGACGTATTTCTAGGACACGAATGGTTGAGCTTCCACAACCCAGAAGTCGACTGGGATACTGGATCCGTGCATTTCACCAGATGCCCCTCTGCATGCGGATAGTACACGGAACCGGAACCAGAAGATGTCGAAGAGGGAGACAGGATCTGGATGAAATACCCAAAGCCATCCCGCAACGTGCGAAGGAACAAAGCATTTATGCAAGCTCATCAGTCCATCGCCAATGCATTAGCGGAAGAATTCGAGAAGAACAAGAAGACGGACCCGATCCCAGAGCAGTACAAGGGGTTTGAGGAAGTCTTCGAGAAAACTGAATTCGATACCCTGCCACCAAGTCAGCCTTGGGACCACGCTATAGAGTTAAAACCAGGATCAGAGCCCACAAGATGCAAAGTGTACCCTCTCAACCTAGATGAACAGAAAGAACTCGACGCATTCCTTGAAGAACATTTACGCACCAGACGCATCCAACCCTCGAAATCTCCTATGGCCTCACCCTTCTTCTTTATCAAGAAAAAGGATGGAAGACTAAGGCCCGTACAGGATTATCGAAAACTCAACGACATGACCATCAAAAATCGATATCCTCTTCCCCTTATTCAAGAGCTAGTGAACAAACTGAAAGGTGCCAAATATTTCACAAAGCTCGATGTACGATGGGGATACAACAACGTATGAATTAAAGAAGGAGATGAATGGAAGGCAGCGTTTCTCACTAACCGAGGGTTATTCGAACCCCTAGTAATGTTTTTCGGACTCACTAATTCACCCGCCACCTTCCAAACAATGATGAATGAACTCTTCCGAGACCTGATCAACACGGGAAAGGTTCTCGTCTATATCGATGATATACTCATCTTCACCAACAACCTGGATGAACACCGTAAACTTGTTCGTCAGGTCTTATCTATTCTCAGCGCCAACAAACTCTATTTAAAACCAGAAAAATGCGAATTCGAAAAACAACAAATAGAATTTTTAGGATTAATCGTCTCAGAAGGCAAGGTCGAGATGGACCCAATCAAGGTCAACAGCATTCGAAAATGGCCAGTTCCTAACAACAAGAAAGAGCTGCAACAATTTCTAGGGTTCTGCAACTTTTACAGGAGATTCATTAAGGATTACAGTAAAATCACGAAACCCATGACGCAGCTAACCGGGAACGATGCATGGAAATGGGAAGCGGAACAGCAAATGGCCTTTGACACACTAAAGGAAACCATCACGACAGCACCTTGCCTTCGCATACCTGAAGATGAAGGACAATTTAGGATAGAAGCGGACGCATCAGAAGGAGCTATCGGTGCGGTAATTTCACAACAAATAGAAGGCAAATGGCACCCGGTCGCCTTCCATTCCAAAGCGCTTTCACCCACGGAACGAAATTACGAGATCTATGATAAAGAGATGCTCGCCATCATGGAAGCCTTGGCAGAATGGAGACACCTGGTGCTAGGAGCCAGACAGACCTTTGAGATCTGGACAGATCATCAAAACCTACAGTATTTCCGACAACCGCAGAAACTCAATCGACGACAAGCCCACTGGGTCACAGAACTAGTGGACTATGACTATACCCTACATCACAAACTGGGCAAACAGAACCAACGGGCAGATTTATTATCTAGAAGGCCAGACCACGACATGGGACACAAAGACAATGAAAATGTCGTCATGCTAGCGCCCATGACCTTCAGGGCGTTAGAAGCAGTCGTGATTCACAATCCACCACCAGAGCTAAAAGATCCATTACGAAGAATGGATCCTTCAGCCAAACAAGCTCTAGAAGGTAAAGACAAAAAATGGAAAGAATCAGATAGGCTAATCTTTTACGACAATCACATTTACATACCAAAAAACCACAAACTACGTGAACGAATCATCTGAGACCATCACGACAATCCCTTAGCTGGACATCCAGGGAGATACAAAACCCAAGAACTTATTCAGCGAAACTATTGGTGGCCTCAAATGCAGAAGATGATTCACAGATACGTTGATGGCTGCATCAAATGCCAAGAAGATAAAATTGATCGGCAACCGTTGCATGCCCCTCTTAATCCACACGACATACCTAAACAACCATGGTGCAAAGTCACAGCAGACATGATTGGACCCCTCCCTGAATCCAATGGCTTCAATGCAATTGAAGTATTCACCGACACTTACAGCCACCGCATACATGTTGAACCCACACACATGGAACTCAGCGCTGAAGGATTTGCCAATCTCATACGAGATAGGGTGATCCGATACCACGGTCTTCCAGAAGTCTTAATATCAGATCGAGGACCCCAAACAGTGGCTAAAGCATGGGATCAAATATGTAAACAACTTGGCATCAAACGACATCTATCCACAGGTTACCACCCAGAAACAGACGGTCAAACGGAAAGGGCAAACCAAGAGGTAGAAGCATACCTTCGCCTATTCGTCAACTACCTACAAGACAACTGGAGTGAATGGTGCGCCATCATGGAATTCAGTTACAACAATCGAGTTCATTCCATGATGAAACAATCGCCTTTCTTCATTGATCATGGTTATCACCCTTACACCAGCACAGAACTACAAAGAGATCAAGTACCTTCAGCCACAGAATGGGTTAAACGGCTCTCCAATGCGAGACAGGAAGCAGAAGCAGCTTTGGCCCTAGCAAAGGCTGCAATGAAACAACAATTCGACAAACACCGCTCTGAATCTCGAGGGTACCAACCTGGAGACCTAGTATGGCTAGAAGGCACGAATATCAAAACCCAACGACCTGCCAAGAAATTAGATCACTTACGATACAGACCTTTCGTAATCATAGAAAAGGTGGGACAAGCAGCATATTGGCTCAAATTACCACAGAATCCTACCTGGCAACGAAAACATGATGTATTCAACGAAAAGTTACTTAAACCCTTCACCAAACCCTCCTTCAATATCCAACCTAACGAACCACCACCACCACCAGATTTAATCGAAGGAGAAGAGGAATTTGAAGTTGAATCCATCGTTGACAGTCGCAAAAAGGGTCGATATACCGAATATCTGGTCAAATGGAAAGGCTTTTCTGATGCTAAAAACTCCTGGGAACCTCGCGGAAATGTCTGACATGCTGAAGAAGAAGTGGATAACTTCCACAAAAAACACCCTCACAAGCCGAAACCGACATCTACGAATCGAGGAATTGTCATTACATCCAACAGAACTATCCTTGATTCCTTCAAACCTATGTTCCAATTTACAACACCATCATGGGGACCATGATCTTAAACGGGGGGTAATGTTACGAATTCCCAAACCACATGCCTTATCCCATGTGCCTTATCAGAACCCTGTTTCATTTTACTTTCATATCACTCTATCTTTCATTTCCCTTATCCGCTATCTTTTAAATTAACTTCTGATAGCTTATCGCAAGACATGCGGCACAGATAGCTTATCCTTTTCCCTTGCTATCTCTTTGTTTCACCTACGCTTACTCATCAACCAGATAGCCCTTTAGTATTTAAGCCCTTAGCTATTCACTGTATTCTTTAGTTTTGGTATTATAAGTTTCTCCGAGTCTTTGAGTGGCCTGATAAGCTCTCATTTTGCTCGTCGCCTTACACCCTTCGAGATAAGATTGTTTCCACCCCAACGAACTTCTCCAACCCCTCCATTCATTGTGGACCTTACCCCACTTCCTAAAACTCTTTACTCGCCATACCCTTCCCGACAACTTCCCAATCTGGTAGTGCCATGCACTACCGTGCAGTCCAGAGCCACGGTAGTGCACAGCAATGGCACAGCAACGGCACGGTAATGCACGGTAATGTACACACTGTTCGAAATGGTCTCACTTGGCTTGTCAGCGTGGTTTGAATGGCAAGGCAGGGTCGAAGGATGGCATTGAACACTTTGCCTTCAAGTGTGATGGGTGTTCTTTGAGGAATGTTAAACCACGACGAACCAAAAGGAGGAAATTAGCAAAAGAGAAGTGAGTGTTTTTGTTTCAATGCTTGCTGATGATTCGAGTGCATCATTACAGACGCGACCTTTCACAAAGACTGATGTGAGTTGGTGTATTCAATCATTCTGATTTGTACTCACCAGGAACAGGCCAGGCACAGGGGCATTAGCACATAACGGTACTTTTTGGTATCCAGTACGTCTGATCAGGTTGCACCAAAGTGATCATGAACAATGGGAAGTCGTGTGGTGGCGAGATTGCCAGTTTGACCTGAATGCCACCAATGGCAGACCAGGTAAACGGAGCAGAGTGGATGTGGCGGATGTGGTAGACGCTCTTGAGGGGGATAAAAAAGGGCGACAATCCAAGCGGGTAAGGTGTCAGTGTCAGTGCAGCTGAGTACTGAGAGACTGACAGCTGGGTAAATGGAAACATGCTAGCAAGACCGCTGATAAGACCGCTAAGCGGCTAGGGCTGAAAGTCTTTCAAAATACAGCTTAAGGCAAATTCCAGGCATCCCCTAAACAAGAGAAAGACTCTCTAAGGGATAAGCCTGTAGGTTAGAAGGTACCCCATGTCATAAGAGGCATGTGGCGTCGAATAACGAGCACACTACTCGAACGGACGGTCAAACTAGAGTTAAGATGATCTGGCTTGGGCTTAAAGCTCGGTCAGCTGTATCTAACTCGCGCGCTGTTACCTTGACCACAATCTACACTATAACGGAAGTCTTAAAAGCCATAGTCAGCCAGTAGAGGTTAGGATATCTCTCTCAGAGATAGATCGGGGAAGTCTTAAAGCGGCAGGTCTGACTTAGGAACGAGTCCAGGTAGCGATGATGCCGGCGGTATAACATTATCATTATGCGGAGGACTAGACAAAGGTACATCCTCGAGGGAGTCAGTCAAAGCGCTTCTCAACAGTAGAGAAACAAACTAAAGAAGCGTTGGAGACAGTGCAGAGCACACACAACAAGATTGCCTACTAACTCTATTGAATTAGGGACCCGAGTACGACATCGGCAACCTTCCTCCGTCGCTTAAGGAGGATCGACGTGTCATGCCGAGATGACAACACCGGATTGACACATATCTACGGCACGGCACGCCTACGGCAGTAAAACAATGAGGAATCAGGCAGGCACATACGCGTACAGGTCAGGTGTTTAGAAGGTTCTGGAAGGATTCAGACAGTATAAAGCTGGGAGGAAATAGGAAGTAAGAGGCAGAATACAGACGAAGACAGAACAGCGTGTATTTCGCGGGTATATACTACCTTGCATTTTGAACCACAGATTACATAGCATCTAATCGCACGAGAAACTACTGCGTTTAAGCCTGACTAGTACCGCTTTAGGGAACGTTTGCATCGTAGAGCGTCCGGGCACTCCCGTCCCGACCTCGTCAACTTGAAGTTAAGTGAACCCAGTACCGCCTGCGGGCCAGAACAGTTCCAGTAGTCACCGAAGTAAACTTGTGTGCGAGTCACCGACTTAGTACCTCATCCTCTCCCGTATCCTCAAGGTCGCACTCATTGCCGACGGACTTAGTACCGCTTTACCACCAGAACAGTTCCTCCGCACTTGCCGCCGCCTGCCTTAAGGAGTCATTCCCTAAGCGCATCCAAGACCCGTGTTCCTCACATTGGCAAACTAAGTCCACGGTCTCGAACTCTGGCACCTTGAGCACTTCTAGAGAAGTCTCCATTCGTTCTAAAGAACACCCTCCTTCATTGTATCGCACAGTGACCCTTGAGATCTCTTAATCAGAGTCTCACCCGCAACGCTTAGGTCTTACCTAACAATTTTAATCAGAACATCACAGTTCGCTTAAGTCAACTCGAAGCGTGTCTCTTTTGTAGTTAAACTGGTCTCACGTACTTACAAGGGGATAGAACATCTCAGTTACTTAGAAGAAGCGTCAGGGCGGTACTTAGAGAGTGCTACCTTTTGCATTGGGTTGTTTGGTTGTGGTTTAGTTACCTCGCCTCCTTCGCTTAGGCAGTTCATTCTTAGTAGCGTAGTCGGCTTGCCTCATTTTCCCGTCACTGCACGGTGAGGTTCCCTTTCACCGCAGATGAGGAGGTTCTGGCTGATCCAGCTGTGGTCCAATTCAGTGAAGAGACAGAGGCGGCATTGCGTCCGCACATAGAAGTACTGCAAACCTTGATGGAGTCGCCCAAATCTGTGGACCTGAAACGCATTCCAGCGTTGGAGTGGCAGAAAGAACAGAAAGAAAACCGGGCACGACCATGGTCTGCAGCAGTGATTTTTGCAGCTCATGTTAGCATCTGTGACATGGCAGAGATAAACAACTGGTTTGACACTCAGATTCCAGGTGCAGGGACCCCTCACGGCAGAACGAGATGGGCGGGTCTGGGGACGTTGCCATTGGCTCATGCACGTACTTTGGTCCTGGCGCATCGGTATGCACGAGGAATCAGGCTGTTGGAAGATTTTCCACGAGACAGTGATGAGACAACCCAGGAACAGTTTTGTTTGCAATACGCTTGGAAGCTGCAGACACTAGAAATTGTAAGCGAGGATGTAGATGTGGACCAGGAGGCTGTCGCCGATTTGGAGATGGCCATGTTTGCGGAAACTCCCAAAAGTAGCTACAGGCAGTGGGGTACTGGAGCAGGTCCGCACCAAGATAATTGGGACCCTTATCCACCACAGTAATAGATTGTTGCATTTCATGACCGTGTGTTGAAGCCCAAGACAGATGGCATAACAGGTTACAGGTTTAACTCTTCTATTATCAAGTTACATACTAGGTTCTCGGTGGGTGAATTGGATTAGAGCTTAGGAAAAATGAAAAGGAAAGGTGTCATGCAATACCGTGCAATACCGTGCATTACCGTGCAATACCGTGCATTACCGTGCACTGCCGTGCAACTACCGTGCATAGCCGTGCACTACCGCGCATTGCCGTGCCATTGCCGTGCACTACCGTGGCTCTGGACTGCACGGTATTGCATGGCACTTCCAGATTGGGAAGTGGTCGGGGAAGAGAATAGCAAGGAAAGAGTTGTAGGAAATGAGGTAAGGTCTACGATGATGGAGAGATTGGAGAAGTGCGTTTATGTTGAAACGATCTTACCTAGAAGGTGGGGGTAATGTGTTTGACCGAGGATGGTGGTGTGGTGATCAGATTTGGATTAGAAGGTGAGGTGGTGTCATCTGCACAGGATAAAATGTGATATACAGCAGTAAGTCGGTTTGAAATTTACATACCTTGGTTTTGAGGTGTATGGTGTGAGCTGGAAAGACGGATTGAGGCGAACGGATGGGTACCGTGCATTGTTTGTTCGTGTTGTGGGGATAGCACGGTACCAAGAAAAAGGTGCCGTGCAGATACATGGTGCATATAGGTGAGTTGGTGAACAAATGGATGTTGAGATGCACTGATGAAGTGGTTGGAAGGTATAAAGTGAGCTAGGAAACACTGAAGTGAGAGACTGTGTATGTGGGAATGCAGAGGAGGAGGGGAATGGGGGGAGTTCTCGATAAATTGCACTCAATTTGATTGTTATTTTGTATCTAATACATGTTAGGAAGCATAATTGGTGAGATTAACTAGCACGGTACTAGCACAGTACTGTGGCACGGCAGTCACGGTACCACGGCAGTGGCACGGCAAAATAGTGATACCCGAAACAATCCGGATCATTTCTACTGGACACGCTCTTACATACATTAATCTGTCTGAAGATACAGTCATTAGGTGAAAGACACGCTCTAGGCAAGCTCTAGGCTGCACCCTCGACAGTGAGGGTCACGTGCTAGTCAAGCATTCCAGTCTCTTCCGCTTCCTGCAATGTTACCAGGGCACCCATAGATGTGACTTATAGCAACGATAGTTTACAAAGTTACTGTCCGTCAGTTTATCTCTACGCTGCCGGTGCATGTTTGTTATTCACGTTTCAGTCGGTGCAACGTTAGCATTTCGCTAGTTCTGGAATCTGGGCAGCTTACGCTGTCTTCATCGGAAATCCTCCTCTTAGCAAGTCGAGCAAACATTGCCAGAGGGACGATACTGAACTAAGCAGTGAGTATTGCATTTTCTGTTAGTATTCTCCACTCAAATCGTTCTGGGCATCCTTCCACAAGCATCTAGACTCACACTTCTCTACCGATTCTTCCAAGCCGACACGAACCTTACACCACCATGCCCCATGGCTCTCGGGAAAGCCCAGTCAACAGAAGCAATAGTGATTTGAGCCGCAATTTTGGTTTCTTCGATCCCATTTCAGAGGACTACACTCTTTCGTTGCGTCTCTCTTCCTCGTCTCTACACAGAACCTGTAGATCTGTCCAAGAGGTAATGCTCGAGGTTGCTTGTCCGAGTGGACAATTCCTCAAATGATCTCTTATCCGTTTCTTCGCATCGACATCTTGGAGATCACAATTTGTCCAACGTCCAGCATCTCTTTTCATCCCCATTCACCCTCATTCCATATTGAAATGTATTCAATACATGCAGATGCATTACGGACAACGGACACAGCTCTTCAGGCTATCCTGGTATGCTTTGAAAGCTATGGTTCTGCCTCGGTGAATGTCTCATCAAGAGTGTCATCGACCAGGTAGAGCCACCTTTGGGGGAAGAACGCAAGCGAGGATCTTGTGAAACGACCTTATTCTCTTCCTCTGATATCTTCTTACTTCCATGATGCGTCTGACATCTCAGCAAAATATGAGTTGAGCGAAGGGAGTTGTCAGTGGGATCAAAGCATCATCGATCATCACGTATGAGCACTTCTTGTTTCGTGGCATATCTAACGCATTATATAGAGTCGTCGGTCGTATTTTCACCAACGGAAAATTGTCTCTGGACCTGCATTGAACCCCTCATTGAAGAACGTCTGAAGATGGAAAATGAAAATGACTGCCCCAGTAAGCCCGTACTGATCGTCTAAAGATCCGTTTCCTCTCTGCATACTCATATATTTTGGCTCATTGACGCTTGCAATCAATGTAAAAGATTGGTAGAAGGTTCGGTCGAGAATCTAGCTGAAAGAGTCTTGGGTATCAATTTGGCTGCTATTCACGCGCTTAGTTTTCGCTGCTAATGCACTAATGCCTTGTGTTCAAATGACACTGACCCGTTTTTGGTCGGCTGACATAAAGTCACTGCGTCATCCACGTGGTCCGTTAGGGTCCGTTACTCTAGTCTCGTCAGTGAGCAGTTTGTGAGCTCGGGCTGTAGAGCAGAGGCTTCTGTTGAGCAACTATAACAGTGCAATTAAGCTGGTGACTGAGCGCTGTGCACTGACGTCGTTGGGTGTCCCACCCGGCCACCAATTTTCTTCGTCTATTCTGACTTTTATCTCACAAGATTTCCTTTGGTATGCAGACATCCTCTCTCTACACGGCATATGATGCCTGATGTTGTCCTCGTTTGATTGTACGGGTGGTTCAGCGCGGTTGGTAAGTATCTAATTGACATATTTGGTGCTTGCGTCTTGAGGATATATGCGCCCTCCGTATCCTATTAGAGCCAGATTCTGAACTACGCTTTAGCCCAATCCTGCACTTGTTGGAATCCTAAATAGCGGTAATCCGCTCGCCTTCCGGGCTCTATCTCTTGTCATCCTATCAAACAGCGGTACCTCCTGCAGCTTGAAACCATCTTTTGGGTTCGACTTGTATGCATCTTACTATTGTTCTCATCTCTTTACTCCCTTTTATTCGTTACCGTTTCCTGCTCTGCGAGGCCATCTCCAACGCTCCCGAGTCCAACCGTCCAAGTCCGAGCTCGATTACTGGACCAGTTTCAAACGGTTCACGGAACATCATCATCTTTTCGTGAAGAAGTTCCAGATGTCGTCGTACCTCTGTGTTGGTGTTGTAATGAAGAACGCACCGCATTTGAAAGAGGATCTCACGAAATGACCTGCTCCGCTCGCGTCTCCTTACTTCCATGATGCGTCCGATATCCTAACTTGAAGGTACGACCATCATCGAATCGCCAGGGAGCCCCTTTACGCAAAACGAAGGGACGGAGATCTATCAAGCACAAATGAGCTCCGGATTGAGGATTGCCATTCTGTAGAGACTTGCAGTACTGTGTAGTGTTACATTGTTGTGAAACAGCGGTAATGCATCATCGGATATTGTCATCGGAAACCGGCGACGACCCTGATCACGACAATTGTCCACAGCATTCGAATACAGCATTCGTCGCCTCGCCTCTATTGTCAACTTGCAACTGTCTCTCTATGGCCAATAGTTTTCTCAGGAGGAGGAAACGAGTGAAAGCGTCCGATGTGGCCAACTTGAAGCGTAAGTCTGTCTTATCGTGGTAGAATGCAGAGATTAAATTGCTTGCAATAGTCGATCTCAATACCCAGCTCGGGTATGCATGTATAAAAGGTAATGTAGAGGACGTCTTGCGCTCTCTCCGTGAAGGGGCAGATGTGAACCGTCTGGATTCGTGGTCCAATTTTGGTTGGGCACCAATTCATTGTGCATGCAAGTCGGGGACTCCGATCTCAGATATTCTTGCAATTCTGCTCGAGAATGGTGCAGATCCCAATCTGCTGGCAGACGACAGTTCCCGTGCACTCAACATCGCCTGTCGCAATGGTGCTGAAGGTAGCAAGGAGATGGTACAGATGTTGTTGGCGCATGGAGCAGACGCAGATGCCTTTGATGAAGATCCGAAGCATTCGAAAGCTCCCCTTCATTACGCATGCAAATCAGAAAATGCAGCCGTTGTTGCAGCTCTGCTCGACCACAGGGTTAATGTCAAATTGCCAACGAAAAACGGTGGCGCTCATCCTATTCACATTGCATCTTCCAGAGGCGGCGAAGACATCGTCCGAATGCTGGTAGAGCACGGAGCAGACCCAAATGCCTTGGATGGCAATGGAATGGCTCCCCTTCATCGCGCATGTGATTCACGAAATACGGCTGTTGTTGCAGTTCTGCTCGAACACGGGGCTGATGTCAATTTGCCAACGAGAGATGGTGTTTGTCCTCTTCACATTGCGTTTTCTAAAGGCAAGGAAGAGATTGCACGGATGTTGTTAAACCACGGAGCGGACACGCAATTGAATACTATCGATAGCTATGGAATGGCTCCCCTTCATCATGTATGCAATTTACAGAATGCAGACATTGCTGCAGTTCTTCTGAAACGCGGGGCTAATGTCAATTTGCCAACGAGAGATGGTG
The DNA here is from genome assembly GCA_003313965.1 of Megacollybia marginata. Lineage (NCBI taxonomy): Eukaryota > Fungi > Basidiomycota > Agaricomycetes > Agaricales > Porotheleaceae > Megacollybia > Megacollybia marginata. The sequence goes on along the minus strand of QLOY01000608.1, from coordinate 5,202 downwards.
TTCGTCCTCTTCACATTGCGTTTTCTAAAGGCGCGGAAGAGATTGCACAGATGTTGTTAAATTACGGAGCGGACGCGCAATTGAATACTATCGATAGCAATGGAATGGCTCCCCTTCATCATGCATGCAATTTACAGAATGCAGACATTGCTGCAGTTCTTCTGAAACGCGGGGCTAATGTCAATTTGCCAATGAGAGATGGTGTTCATCCTCTTCACATTGCATTTTCTAAAGGCAAGGAAGAGATTGTACAGATGTTGTTAGAGCACGGAGCAGACGTGCACTTGAATGCCCTCGATAGTAATGGAATGGCTCCCCTTCATCACGCATGCGATTCACAAAATGCAGTTACTGTTGCAGCTCTACTCAAACGCGGGGCTTATGTTGATTTGCCAACGAGAGATGGTGTTCATCCTCTTCATATTGCGCTTTCTAAAGGCAAGGAGGAGATCGTCCGAATGCTGGCAGAGCACGGAGCAGACACAAATGCCTTGGATAGCCATGGAATAGCTCCCCTTCATCATGCATGTGATTCACAAAATACGGCTGTTGTTGCAGTTCTGCTTGAACACGGGGCTGATGTTGATTTGCCAACGAGAGATGGTGTTCATCCTCTTTACATTGCGCTTTCTAAAGGCAAGGAGATTGTACAGATGTTGTTGGAGCATGGAGCAGACGCGAATACCCTTGACAACAATGGGATAGCTCCCCTTCATCATGCATGTGATTCACAAAATACGGCTGTTGTTGCAATTCTGCTTGAACACGGGGCTGATGTCGATTTGCCAACGAGAGATGGTGTACATCCTCTTTACATTGCGCTTTCTAAAGGCAAGGAGATTGTACAGATGTTGTTGGAGCATGGAGCAGACGCGAATACCCTCGACAACAATGGGATAGCTCCCCTTCATCATGCATGTGATTCACAAAATATGGCTGTTGCAGTTCTTCTCGAACACGGGGCTGATGTCAATTTGCCAACAAGAGATGGTGTTCGTCCTCTTCACATTGCGCTTTCTAAAGGCAGAGGGGAGATCGTCCCCATGCTGGTGGAGCATGGAGCAGATGTAAACGCGGTACGGAAAATGGATGGTAACACCCCTCTTCACATTGCCTGCCAGTGGCAGTGCCGTCGCTATCATGATCATGGAGGTTTGATCGATCTGCTTCTCAATCAGCAACCAGATATTAACGTGCCAGATTCTTTGGGTCTTACACCTCTGCATATAGCTTTGTGTTGCTATCATGATGATGATTGGCAGACTGACTTCGGCCATTCAAGTCGCGTCATAGAATCATTTCTAAAACACGGTGCAGATGTTAATGAATGCAAGTGGGGCATTCCTTTCATCCGCACTTCCAAGCTGAATAATTTGTCTTTGTTGCAGTCATCCTCCGCTGCTGAATGTACGTCAAAGTTACGGCAGTCCTGGGACTACACCGCTCCATTTTGCAACATTGAAGGGTTATGTAAAACTCACTCAGCTCTTGTTATCATACGGTGCTTCTACAACAATACCAGATGCTAAAGGACAAACCCCGTTGCAGCTGGCACAAAAGCTTGGCTTCGTCAGGATCGCTGAGTTGCTAGAAAACAACATTGCTGTTGTTAATGACGACAAAGACTTTGCGGAAACCTTGGTCGGTGATTCTGGTGCGCATTTTCTTTCTAATACTCTCCAAACGCGTTACCGTGCACGCAGAGAATGAATCCGACTCTGACAGTTTTGATTGGAGAAAGCTATCTCCGTACGACCCCTACTTCCAGCAGGATCCAACTGCACTGGAAAGCTCCCTTCCCGTCCATTCTGTCCCCGAAGTGGATCGCGCTCGAAGTTACATCGGAAACGGGATCAAACGGACCGTTGCAATCTTCACCCCGCTCGAGTCATTGGAAAGTGTACAAGTGGATTCCGAGTTCGAGCATATTCGCGACCGTCTTACGCAAGAATGGCAGCAGATCAGCACATGGATCATTGGTATCATTGGTATCGATATCGCTGCCTATGCTCTGAGCCCTGATTCTCTTTTCCAAGTCTCGCGAATCGGCAAAGTTGCTATTGGCGCCAGTGGATTGACTATCAGCGTAGCAGCAATGTGCGATTTGTATCTTCTCTCCCGCTTCTCGTCATTGGAACCACTTCAGTTCAAGGCTGCTGCGACCGATCTGTATGACTCATTTGTCTATTTTGCTATTCTATCTCGTGTACCTCGTGCTCTTGTCGTGATTTCTATGGGTTTTCTGACCACTCTTTTGATAGAGGTGGCTTATCGGCTATCTCCGTCAATGACTCTGATTGTGGGGCTTGCGCTCAGGGCTGTGCTTTTCATCCAGTACATCGCGATGATGGTAGACTGGATGGTATGGATTCTTGTCACACTGATTCTTCGTTTCTCGCATACTCTCAAAGACGCTTGTGAATGGTTGGTCCTCTGTTATCAGAGGGTCGTCCAGCTGCCGGTGGCTCCTTAGAGGTTGGCCCATAATATATCTACTTACTGTGTATTAGATACATTAATCTATCTGAAGATACAGTCATCGACTCTAGGCTGCATGCTCGCCACGGTGAGGGTCACGTGCTAATCAAGTCTCATCCGCTTCCTGCAACTTTACCGGGGCACCCGTAGCTGTGAATGAGTTCGTCTTATCGCAATGGTAGTTTACAATCTTGCGGCTACTGTCCACTAGTTCATCTCTTCGCTGTCGGTGTATGTTTGTTACTCGCGTTTCAGTCGGTGCAACGTTAACATTTTGCTAGTTGTAGGCAGCTTACGCTGTCTTTCTCCCAATCCTGTGGAGCAAACGTTTATCAAGGCTATTTGGAGGGAAGATATTGCCAAAACGAACTAAGCAGTGAGTATTGTATTTTCTGTTAGTATTCTCCACTCAAATCGTTCTGGGCATCCTTCGACAAGCATATAGACTCACATGTCTCTACTGATTCTTCCGAGCCAACACGACCCACGACCCTTACACCACCGTGCCCTGGCCCTCGGGAAAGCCCAGTCAACAGGAGCAATAGCGATTCGAGCCGGACATCTCCAATTTCGGTTTCTTTGGTCCCATTTGACAGGACTACACCTTTTCGTTGCGTCTCTCTTCCTCGTCTCTACACAGAACCTGTAGATCTGTCCAAGGGGTGGCTTGTCCGAAGAAAAGGCAATGGACAATTCCTCAAATGGTCTCTTATTCGCTTCTTCGCATCGACGTCTTGGAGATCACAATCCAGCATCTCTTTTCATACCCATTCACCCTCATCTAGGCTTACAGCACTGTAAGTACCACTCATTCCGCGTTGCAATGTATTCAATACATAGAGATGCGTTACGGACAAAATCTTTTGGGCGATCCTGGCAGGCATCCTATCTAACGCATTATATAGAGTCGTCGGTCTTATTTTTTTCATCAACGGAGAATTGTCTCTGGACCTGCATTGAACCCCTCATTGAAGAGCGTTTGAAGATGGAAAATGAAAATGACTTCCCCAGTAAGCCCGTACTGATCGTCTAAAGATTCATTTCCTCTCAGGGTTGATCTCTATGCAGAACGACCACATATTTCGGCTCATTGACGCTTGCAACCAATGTAGAAGATTGACAGAAGGTTCGGTCGAGGATCTCGCTGAAAGAGTTCTGGGTATCATTTTTGCTGCTATTCACACAACTCGCACCATCGGGAAGCGCCACGTTCCCGTTGCATGAAACGTAGGGATCGCGCTAATGGAGATCCATCGATATCCATCACGCAAACGAGCTGGTAGGGCCTTGGTTATGGGTTGAAGATTGCCTGTTGACGGAATGGTATGACTTGTCCGTTGTTTCATTGCAAGACCAGCCTTACTACGGTGACCATTGTCATCTACATTCCCGCAAGCCACCTATTTTACCTCACGACAATTGTAAGAGTTAGTATGACCATCGTGTAAAGACTTGTGTACACGAGTGTTATATTGTTCTGGATTTGTGAAATGGTATTTACAAGCATCGGACATTGTCATCGGAAACCGGCAAAGACCCTGATTAGCGCCATGACAATTGTCTACAGCATTCGAATACAGCTTTCGTCGCCTCGCCTCTATTGTCAACTTGCAACTGTCTCCCTCTATGCCGTTGGATGATAGTGTCTTAAGAAGGAGGAGGAAACCAGTTGAAGTGCGCGAAGTGGCCAAGCGTAAGTCGACGTCTTATCGTGGTAGAATGCAGAAATTAAATTGGTTGCAATAGCCGATTTCAATAAGCAGCTCGCGAATGCATGTAGAAAAGGCAATGTAAAGGACGTCTTGCGCTATCTCCGTAAAGGGGCAGATGTGAACAGCCGTCTGAATTCGCAGCCCAGTTTTGGTCGGGGACCAATCCATTTGGCATGCGAGTTGCGGACCTCAGATGTTCTTGCAATTCTGCTCGAAAATGGTGCAGATCCCAATCTGCTGGCAGACGACGGTTCCCGTGCACTCAACATCGCCTGTTGCAATGGTAGGAAGGAGATGGTCCAGATGTTGTTGGCGCTTGGCGTAGATCCAAATGCCTTTGATGTCAATCCGAACCGTTCGAAGGCTCCCCTTCATCACGCATGTTATTCACAAAATGCAGCCGTTGTTGCAGCTCTGCTCGACCACAGGGTTAATGTCAAATTGCCAACGAAAAACGGTGGCGCTCATCCTATTCACATTGCATCTTCCAGAGGCGGCGAAGACATCGTCCGAATGCTGGTAGAGCACGGAGCAGACCCAAATGCCTTGGATGGCAATGGAATGGCTCCCCTTCATCGGGCATGTGATTCACGAAATACGGCTGTTGTTGCAGTTCTGCTCGAACACGGGGCTGCCAGTGATGTCAATTTGCCAACGACGTATGGCGATCGTCCTCTTCACATTGCTTCTTCTGAAAGCGCAGAGATCGTCCGAATGCTGGTAGAGCACAGAGCAGACACAAATGCCTTGGGTAGCGATGGAATGGCTCCCCTTCATCGTGCATGTGGTTCACGAAATACGGCTGTTGTTGCAGTTCTGCTCGAACACGGGGCTGATGTCAATTTGCCAATGACGTATGGCGATCGTCCTCTTCACATTGCTTCTTCTAAAAGCATAGAGATCGTCCGAATGCTGGTAGAGCACGGAGCAGACCCAAATGCTTTGGATGAGCTGTCCTGGTAACCAACTAAAAAGTATAGATGACACTGTCATGCAGGTCAAATACAAAGTG
>QLOY01000604.1:0-32695 GCA_003313965.1 Megacollybia marginata | reverse complement strand
TTGAATATAGTCCTCCAATAAGCCAGAGAGGTCGGAATCACAGCCGTTCAATGTCTCCAGTATCATTGTTCGGTCATCCATAAATGTACAATCATTGATCTCCTTTGATCCAGACTGATGTATCAACAGAAGAATAACGTCCTTCAAGATGACGACCTTCCTTCTAAGGTAGATGTTGCCTATCTCGTACAACATGGCTGTGCGGTTGCTAAGGGTGTGCCTCCTTTGGATAAAACCTGGAACTACGAAGACACAACAAAATTCTTGAGCAAACTGCTTCCCATGCCAATGCAGTATGCGTCTCTTAAAGGTCAGGGAAGTGGTAGGAGGTCAACAGCACACTCTCCCTGGGTCCTGCTGTCCAGAGTATCAAGGCGGGAGAAGCTCGAACTTGTTCCAGTTACACGTCCCGATGGAGGTGATCTTTTCACCCACAAGGGTGCAGCCAAGGCAGGAGTGTCAGCGTCACATATCTATATTGGTTTGTCATCCTTCTAGCTCAGCCGTTCACATCTTAATCTTGGACTAGTGATCCGATGTGGTATTCCGGATGACGTATTCACTTCTTGGGCGTCTGAATGCGATTCATCAAGTCTTGTGATCGGTTCTGACTCAGCTGTCTCTTCAGATGATGAAGCATCGTCGAATTATACTGGTAAGTCACTTAGCAAGAGATTTCCTCAATCTGATTGTTATAGTGACTCCTCCGCCGAGTCCGAAAAGGGACAAAGGAAAAATGAAAGCATCAGGTAAGCGGTTACAGACACAACTATCCTAACTCACCTGCTTGTTTTGAGTAGCCAAACCTATCCTGAAGCGAAAGCGCAATGACGAAGACACAGGAGACTCCGAGAAGGAATCAGGACATCCAAAAAAGGCTCGGACAGACCCTTTTCCCATGCTAGATCATAAAGACCCTCAAACTCAGACTGGACTCAGGGTGTCATCAGCACCACAGTTTGTTATACCTCAGTTTGGTGGATCTTACTTTGATCCCAGTACTATAACTGAGCCCTGGGATATGACATATAAGCTCAATCTTCCACTTACCAATTAGTTATCACGTCAAGAAGTCACTCATTTTGCGAAACATTCCTTATTTACCTTTTAATCCACATTCATTGAGGCTTTCAAAGTTCATTCGTGTCAATAAATAGGTTTTTGCTTTATTGATGGCATATACTTTTATTATGGACATGTTTGCTACTCTAGACTCACTCCAATGCGGATAATGTTTTGACATTGAAGACAGAAGTATCAAGTCGAACAGTACCTGTCACTGTCACATTTTGAAACTCCGCCATAGTGCTCAAACTTGCCATTGGCAGTTGTCTGCATTGTGTATTACACAGAACTATATCAATATGGCTTGTATATAGCTTACTAGTGATATAGAAACAAGATCTAAGAAATTGCAATGTTATTGCGGCCGCGGACCTCTAGACGCGGGCGTGGGATTAAATGTGCATCTGTCACATCATAGATGATGCCATTTTGTTTTCCGTGCATCCGAAACTCTTGACAAGTACAGTAAGTAATCTTTATTCTTAATGTAATCTCATACAGATAGCCGGTAAATGTTCAATATGTTCAATTTTTAGCTCACTAGGCTTGTCTCGATGTTCTGACTCTGACATATAAACGAGATGAGTCAGTGACTGGTGAGTACTGTGAGTCGGTGGCGGTGACTGACTACTAAAGGGCACGCGACATCATGCACGCATTCATGAGTCGCAACCTGAATCTCAGAGAAACAATGATCATATGGTTTAGAACATTTACTAGTAGAACTTAACTTTGACACATAGACAACCTGAAACTTGAACTTGAGAGAATAATTCAATTCAAACTGGCCCCCGCTTTAGACACGCCTACCCGCTTAATACGTACTCTGTACAAGTTTCGGCACAATCGACTTCTGCTTTGCTTCTACTTCTTCTGAGTTAGACAGATCGTCTGCTCCCTCTCGTTAGGTACCGCCACAAAACACTCACCGGAAGTCAAAGGTCTTCTAACGCCAACGAACGCCAACGAACTGAGCCAGACTGCACTGTTGAAGTGACAATTGTGCTTACTACATTCATGATGTCTTCTGCGAAGGCGGTGATTGGTTGGCCTCCTGCGATTTTTGAAGCTTTATCATGCCAATCTTCCGCAGTCCAGTAACACGCCACCATTGAAAGGCATACATGACTGATGTCTGTCATTGTCAGTTGAAGCGCCACAACAAACAAGGACAAACTTTCCAATTCACAGAGGACAATACTCGCATTGTGTAACAAGTACCCGGATGAGTCGTTGATATGCGAGTGCTCAGCAATTTAACGGGGCCTTCAACTCGAGCCCATGAAACCATTGGTTTGAATTTCATCTTGTACTAGCATGTAGGTATTGCATGTAGGTATCGCAGGGAGTCATCACGTAGGGTAGATTACAAAAACGAGAAAAACAGAACCATAAAAAACGTATGATAGAAAGATGAATAAATGAAAAAAAAAATGAACGGAAGAGAATTACCACGAATCCTCAATTTTGCCTTTCCTCGAGCGAATCAGAGGACCAGGGGCCATCAACAACGCCTCGGTACCTTTAGGCGTCTTTGGTCCCTCGTCGTCCTCATCGCTTGAATCCAGCACAACCTTAGGTTTGGGCTGCTCCTTCTTAACCTTTGCATATCTCCCTTGTCTCCTCCGCTTAACAGGCCCATCCACCTCTTCAACAGGAAACAAAACCCGACTGACATACCTCAAATCAGGCTCATAATCAGAATGTTCAGGTGGGGGTAGAGAGTTTGGATGGGGCTTTGGGATGACCTGTGGTGGGGTCATGATATAGATTGGGGAATGCACAACGAACGCCACGGTGGACGAGGGTTATTGTTGGATTTTTGCCAATGTTACCGAATTCACTGTCACTGTCGCTGTCGTCCCCATCTGAGGACAAGTTCCCAGCTACAATGGCCGGGGTATCGTCAAACCTGGATCTAGTACTCAACCCAGGCGGCGAATCCAAGAAAGGATTGTTGGGTGAATCGCGAATTGGGAAAGAAGGTTTGGAATGCGGGGTTCTAATGGATAGACTGTTGTTCTTAGTTTGACGGTGCATAGAGTCTTTGCCAATTTCAATACTGTGTGCAATATTATGCTGCAGATTGAATTTCTACATACAATAATCAGTCTAGCAGGTGCAATAATTACCCTTGTGAATTATTGTGTGGAGTGTACAGGACTGTTGGGTTGAATAATAATGCGGGGACATGGACTGTTGCTGCACATTGATATTGTGGTTGGTTGGCCCACACACACTCCTTCCATTTCGGAACGGGCTTCTTTTCATTTCCGAGCTTCCCAAAACGTCATCCCCAGTAAAAAGCGGACATGTGCAATCCTGGCACCACCTGGTCAAATCTGTATCTGTTATTATCCAGAAAGTTGCGAATATCCGCGGAGGACCCCTGATTATTCACCCAACAGCCGTTCGCAAATCCGGACAAGATTGGCGGATTTTGGAAAAATGTCGTTCGGTTTTCGGACAAGATTGGGCCTAAAGCACAATGTGGTCTCTCGTTTTGTCCGGACAAGTTTTGAAGCTACAAATACCTCATTCGTGAAGTCCGGACAGACTTCTTGTAGCTTAGAGGTTATATTCCCTGTTGGCCGTAGGCTACGGCCTATCCAGATGATGAGACTATTGGTTCGATTCACACTGGTGTACAATTTTATATTCTGTTTAAACCCACCTATTTTTGATTTTTGCACGCGCGATTTAAGCCTAAATTTTCGCAAAAGACACGACCGCCTCAATAACGGATTGATTTACATGCAAGAAAACCACACTGCACCTCAGTTTGTTCCAGCGGAATGGCTTGGCATTGGCAAACGATATAATGTTGAAGAACTACCCGAATTTGTATCTGATGCAAAGGAAGCGCTTCTGAGAATACCGAAATCTTTTCAGGCAGCATACATTCCCAAAGACGAGCTGGTCATCAACGAGTTTATCAATCGAAAGCTGCCAGCACAGTCAGCAGAATTATGGCCCGTCAAAGCAGCTGACTGCTATAGCCCCAATAACCCAACCATTGCTTGGGACATTTTATATTTCTATCACTCAGATTACCAACGCCATTAAAACCTTCAAAGAAAAGTCGGGGAATGGTGATTTGGACGAGAATGAAGGCTAAGTACTATTCTGGTTGTATTGGACCGTAATACAAACTTTTAAGCTGTTTTACAACTGTTGAGCATGTCTAGGACTGTCTAGGACCATTATACTTGAAAATAAACAGTTTCCCAGCTTTTTGAACCTCGTTCGCAAAGTCCGGACGCCGCTCGCAAATTTGGACCTGGTCGTTCGGAGTCCGGACAGAATTGCAAAAATTTGGGTCATTTCGGTCCGGACAAGATGCCCTCGGCGAGCGAACGACCTTTTGGGGGATAATCAGGGGTCCTATCCGCGGCTATCCGGCCAAATCGGACATGAAGAAGGAAGGAAGGAAGGAAGTCTAAACAGTTACAAATCTGGTACCTGTACAATACTGACTAACACAGTTCTAATGTTATTATCTACGTTTATCTGGTTCCATCTAACTTCCAAACATTCCAATTCCATCACCATTCTCACCATCGCCATTTCCCGACAAGTTTTAGCACGAGGAACACTTGACGAGAGGGGCGGCTGACATTTTTGAGAGCAGTTGACGATACACACAATAAAGGGGGCGACTGATGTTTTTGAGGGAAGAGCAGTCGACGAACGCAGAAAGCGGGAGTAGCAGACAGTCTTTGGTGCAATATTTGCCAGACGGGGTACGTCAGTGATGTGGTTCTAACAAGGTCTGTTTTCAAATCCTCGTCAGATCATAATCAGCTGAAGATCTTGGCAGCCTTTGATGGGCATGTCCGCAAGTTTCGGGAAAAGTGAAAGTTTGAAACAATCTAGAAACTTCACCGTTAATTCCAGAGAATTTGACGACAGCGCATTCGAGAACGTGAGTCTTGCACCATCATTCGAGAACACGAGGCCGCAGCATGTGGCCTTGATGTGGGATCATTCCGGAAAGATGGACTGCGTGCGGAGATCAACTTGGCAGATAGCAAGTCTATACAGGTCTATGTCTATACTTCGTGCTGGTAACCTATGTAGGTTACCGGCACGATCCAAGATGAAACCGGGATTATCGGGTAGACTTGGGTTAACTTCCATTTACAGTGTATAAGTGAATCAAAAATCGACAAAAGTGGAACCGATGTCATTCGGCTTCTCGGCGCATCTCGCTTACACTGTTTAGGTCTAAAATCAATTAGCCGAGCTACGGAAAGTCATCCAATGCATGCAATAAAGTATTGTACTCTTGCCACCTTTAGGTAGTGGGTCTTGCAAGATTGAAATGCAGATTTTGGCAGTGAAAAACATGTCCCTGTGCTTAGATTCCTGGAACGCCGCGTTCCGTGCCGTGCGGCACTAAATTTTGCCAGCGCACGTAAACCGATACTTTGAGTTTGCTTTGCGAGTGCCTGGCATCTGCGATGTGTACTCAATAAGTTGTTGATAACCCTGAATAACAGTACTGACACTCCAGCTACGACATCGCTCAATAAGCCATTCTTGAAAACACAAGTTGTATACGTAAGTATTTTCATATGTAGGACATTCGTACAAAAGCAAAATTATACGCCTCAACTTTCACTCTAGGCCTGCGAGCACGGCGAGGAATGGACGATCGCCGGTCTCGGTAGTCAAAGCCTCGATCGCCTCCTTTGGAAGAGGGAGGGACTCGCGCTGTGTCCTGTCCGGACCGCTACGGATAACCCTGAGAGAGTAACTCTCGCCAACACTACTTCCATTAAGCCTCATCGTGCCCTGAGGGTTGTTCAATGCAGGATTGACGTTGAAGCCCTATAAAAATCATGAGATGGAAGATGATGGATGTTTTCTTCACATACCCAGTACTGGAGACCGTTCCATCTGACATACGTGTTAAGATAGTGCAGAAAGATAAATAAGAGTAAACATACATCCTCCCTTTGGCTGATTTGGATAGAGACGTGAGAAAAACACAAATTTTCAGTACGGGTACTCACTTCCAATGATTGAGTTGGTGGATATACCGTAGTCCTTTTCAAGTACGTGAGAGCAAGTATCAAAAGAGGGGAATAAACTCACCTGGAGGTATGTGGCCTGTCCCGTCGTCACGGTGTTGATGAACTCGAGAATGACTTTCTCGTGAGGGCCAATCCTTCGATTTCAACGTGTCAGTTATAGAACGTGATAATAGTGAAAGTAAATACGTGATGTCATAACTGTATGTGGCCTGGCGAGAGGAGGTCTTGGTCTCAGCCTCAGCAGAATTCGCAGGGATTGAAATAGTGAAATCGGATCCTGCAACACCGGAGATCGTGATGCTCTGAGTCAGAGTGATACCAGCTGGGTCAAGTTGTCAATATGTTATACACGGGCGCGGACACAATTTTCAACAAACCCTGAGTAGAGATCGAAAGACTCGCCGAGTCAGTGATCGTTACAGTCTTGGTCCATTGGGTAGTAACCGATTCGGAACTAGAGTTATCGTAGGACCACACGATGGTAGAGCTGTCAGTTTGTGTGCTGGACTGGCTGCCAATCCGGGGACCGCCGTGCAAGGCGTTGAAGCAGTACCAACTACATGTAAGAGTGCGTCAGTTTACAGAGACAAGGAGCACGACTCGGAATGTGCAAGGTTACGTACCCGTAGTCGACGGCAAAGCGTTCATTGAGAGCCATATCGTCAAAGCTTTCCATAGTTCCGCCCCGAAGAGCATTGAGTCTGTCAAAGACCTGTTGTTTGGGCCAACCGAGGTTTTTCAGGTCCTCCCAGGTGGTCTTCGGGTCGGCAAACATTGTGCAGAATGTAGTAGAGGAATCGAAAGAGGATGTGAAAAAACCAAGCAGCATCGACCTGCTGTTTTATAGTTTTTCAAGCTACTTAGCCGCCGAGCCCTTCTGCACCCGTTCCGCGTCGGAGCTTTCTGAGGTGCCACAGAAGTCCACTGGTCATGCGCAGCCCCTGGTGTGGATGATTAGTTATTCCAGAAGAACAAGATACCCATCACCTATTGAAATCCAATTTCTAATGTCCCGAGGATCAATCGTTAGGTATACGGTGCACGAGCTGTACCAGGCAGGAATTTTTGGCTCTAATCGGCCCATATAGACACACATTAACCACGCCATTTGACACCTTCTCCCGTCCGAGTCCTCCGGCATGGACAAGTTATGGTATGACAAATTTTTTGATGTCACCGTTCCGTCAATCTTGAGCATCAGAAGTCCTCTCATTTGAATTGTACAGCCAAGTGTCTGCCCCTTGTTACCCTACCATCTAATACAGTCAGTTGGTACAATCAATAAGACGTCAGAGTGCTTACGAATGCCCTTGTGGGTCAAATAAACGTATGGCGTAGTTCAAGCCAGGAGAGACAATACCTTTTATTGTGAGGCTACTCGCAGGGTAGTACCTTCACATTTGAAGCCGGGCTGGAGTATACATCTCCCGAGCTGATGAAAACCATTGTACACCCTTGCAAAGTATCTTCCATGTTACATAGAGTCAGTCAATCAGCACCACAGAAGCCCAATTTGGCATTTCGGCTTGTTCGGAGTAGATGAGGACGAGACCCCTATAAGAACCCTCCGTTAGGTGAGGCCAGGGACGACCTGTCTAACTCGGGAGAGGCGGGCACAGGCACAACGTACGAAAGATTGACGAAAGAAAGGATAAGATGATCACCTGATACCTACACGCCCAATGCTGGGCTCCTCATGGCGTTGTTCCTTCCTCTGGTTTCTCTAAGTAAAGGCCACGAGTCCGGATGGTCCGGATTCACACAGTCAATGATTTGTTTAGCAGTGGGAAGGTCTCATTGCAACAACAGGGTCGGCAGGTCCATATTCATTCTATCATCTACTTGAGCTTGATTGAAGCTTGATCGCATGATCGGACACGCCCGAGTCCTCGACTCTTGGCACAGCGGTCGAATCGGAGTACTGACTCAGAACTGTTGAATGATGCCATTTTATTAAAGGAAAGGAAAGTACTTATGACATCCGACTCCGGAGTCTTTGCCCGTTCCTAGTACAGTAAGTAATCTTTATTCTTAATGTAATCTCATACAGATAGCCGGTAAATGCTCAATATGTTCAAATTTTAGCTCACTAGGCTTGTCTCGATGTTCTGACTCTGACATATAAACGAGATGAGTCAGTGACTGGTGAGTACTGTGAGTCGGCAGCGGTGATTGACTACTAAAGGGCACGCGACATCGTGCACGCATTCATGAGTCGCAACCTGAATACCAGAAAAACAATAGGGGAATTCAGATGTAAGTCCAGCCCGGATCCATAGTTTATTTTGATATCCCGAATTTGAATCTCGGATTCAGCTGTATTATTTTTAGTATGAGGCTGTTGCCGCACTCCAGCAACTGATCAAACTCCGTTGATTCGCCTCAAACCATACCATGTATAACACAGAGGCAACAAGCAGCTGATACACTTTATAAAGCCTCTCTTGTACAGCTGGTAACAGGTTAGAAGGTCAAAGATGCGCAACAAGAGGTAGGCCGCGCTGCTTAGTCTGTGTCATGCCGACGGAGCTGCCGAATCCCAGAATATGACACTTTACTCTGAATCTCAAACTTCGCTACTTTATATATCGAATCCTAGATTCCGAATCCTGATGAATCCGTCGAGAATCCTCTATCTGAATTCCCCTAATGATCATATGGTTTAGAACGTTTAGAACTTGACTTTGACACATAGACAACCTGAAACTTGAACTTGAGAAAATAATTCAATTCAAACTGGCCCCCGCTTTAGACACGCCTACCCGCTTAATACGTACTCTGTACAAGTTTCGGCACAATCAACTTCTGCGTTGCTTCTACTTCTTCCGAGTTAGACAGATCGTCTGCTCCCTCTCGTTAGGTAGTACCTTCATGCTTTATGGAGTAGAGGTTATACAATGCCAGGTTTGAAGCCATAAGTGTACTAGAGTCTACATCTCCAGCGAGCTAACAAAAAACCATTATACAGCCTTGCAAAGTCTTCCATCATAATGTTCCGTACACTTCCTTCCTTCCTTCCTTCCGTATGAGTCAGTCGGTACCGCAACAAGACACTCACCGGAAGTCGAAGGTCTTCTAACGCCACTGGCAACGAACTGAGCCAGACTGCACTGTTGAAGTGACAATTGTGCCTACTACATTCATGATGTCTTCTGCGAAGGCGGTGATTGGTTGGCCTCCTGCGATTTTCGAAACTTTATCATGCCACCAGATCTTCCGCAGTCCAGTAACACGGCCGCCATTGAAAGGCATACATGACTGATGTCTGTCATTGTCAGTTGAAGCGCCACAACAAACAAGGACAAACTTTCCAATTCACAGAGGACAATACTCGCATTGCGTAACAAGTACCCGGATGAGTCGTTGATATGCGAGTGCTCAGCAATTTAACGGGGCCTTCAACTCGAGCCCATGAAATCATTGGTTTGAATTTCGTCTTGTACTAGGCTAGCATGTAGGTATCGCATGTAGGTATCGCAGGGAGTCATCACATAGGGTAGATTACAAAAAACGAGAAACAGAACCATAAAAAACGTATGATAGTAAAATGAATGAATAAATGAAAAAAAAAAATGAACGGAAGAGAATTACCACGAATCCTCAATTTTTCCTTTCCTCGAGCGAATCGGAGGACCAGGGGCCATCAACAACGCCTCGGAACCTTTAGGCGTCTTTGGTCCCTCGTCGTCCTCATCGCTTGAATCCAGCACGACCTTCTTAGGTTTGGGCTGTTCCTTCTTAACCTTTGCATATCTCCCCCGTCTCCTCCGCTTCACAGGCCTCTTCAACGGGAAACAAAACCCGACTGACATACCTCAAATCAGGCTCATCATCGGGATGTTCAGGTGGGAGTAGAGAGTTTGGATGGGGGGCTTTGGGACGACCTGTGGTGGGGTCATGATATAGATTGGGGAATGCACGACGAACGCCGCGGTGGATGAGGGTTATTGTTGGATTTTTGCCAATGTTACCGAATTCACTGTCGTCCCCATCTGAGGACAAGTTCCCAGCTACAATGGCCGGGGTATCGTCCTGGATCTAGTACTCAACCCAGGTGGCGAATCCAAGTGAAAGGATTGTTGGGTGAATCGCGAATTGGGAAAGAAGGTTTGGAATGCGGGGTTCTAATGGATAGACTGTTGTTCTTCTTAGTTTGATGGTTTGGTGCATAGAGTCTTTGCCAATTTCAATACTGTGTGCAATATTATGCTGCAGATTGCATTTCTACATACAATAATCAGTCTAAATAATTACCCTTGTGAATTATTGTGTGGAGTGTACAGGACTGTTGGGTTGAATAATAATGCGGGGACATGGACTGTTGCTGCGCATTGATATTGTATAGACTTCCTCCTTCTTTCCATTTTCGGAACGGGCTTCTTTTCATTTCCAAGTTCCCAAAACGTCATCCCCAGTGAAAAGCGGACATGTGCAATCCTGGCACCACCTGGTCAAAAAATAAGGTTGGGTTGCTATGACACAGCTGTTTCTTACGAAATAATCTGAAAACAATCTGAGAATTGAGTTGGACTAATAATTATCTGTAAACCAGAACGTTGCCAAAATCCAGGTAAATACACGTGAATATCCGCGGCTCCGCGGCTATCCGTCCAAATTGGACATGAAGAAGTCTGGTAATTTCTGGTACAACCTGTACAATACTGACTAATGCAGTTCTAATGTTATTATCTACGTTTATCTGGTTCCATCTAACTTCCAAACATTCCAATTCCATCACCATTCTCACCATCGCCATTTCCCGACAAGTTTTAGCACGAGGAACACTTGACGAGGGGCGGCTGACATTTTTGAGAGCAGTTGACGATGCACACAATAAAGGGGGCAACTGATGTTTTTGAGGGAAGAGCAGTCGACAAGGCTCTTGGTGTTTTTGAGGGAGGAGTCGACGATTTTGATGTTCAATTTTTGGCTGAGAGCATTCCATACCTGGATGGCTGCTTAAGTGGGTGTCACAAAGATAGAGTATGATACCTCTTGGTCCCCCTTCGCTGTCCCATGTCGCAACAGTGGTCATCTTCTCAGTGTACACGGCTGCTCCTAGTTGATATGATTCAGAGGTCTACGTAGCAATGAGAAGGCACAAACCTCAACAACTAGCTCGTTTTCTTGTCCATCTTCTCCTTGGCTTTCTCTGCTGGGGACAGAATAATCTAGGCTAGATTTGAGAAGAACTGGGCACAGCAAGTATACGCAAGAGCATACAAGAAGACTGCATACCTTTGCTTATACCACACATATAAGTGCGTAACAGGCTAGAGATGGTGACTTGAGGAATTTGAGCACAAAGACATTGTGTCGTCGCAGTAGATGGTGGACGTATGAGTTTAAGATGTAATTAAGTCACATGACAACCACAAAAGAATATCAACGACGCGTCTTGGACGCGTCCATTCCCAAAACAACACCCAGTACCAATAGAGTTAGTGATGCGTAGGAGCTGAGATAAGCCCGGCTGATAGCATCAGATGCCTGAAACGCCCCGATTTATACATCTGCACCCAGATTGGTCCAGATTTCCACGTGTCCTATTTTCACTGGGCGTCATCGCTTGGACGTATTGTAGTCTCTAAGTCCCTCAATGTCTGAAAAACAAGTTAATTGAGAAATACACTGGTTTTAAAGAATAACTAATGATAACTATAAGAGTCTTTTCTTTTTTGGTTCTTTTCAGGTGATGTGTGTCCGCAAGTTCTACTTAGAGATTCTATGGTAGCATTATATTTAGATACGGGAACCTGTTTTGGGAGGTCCGAAGCTCGGAAATGAAAAGAAGTCCGTTCCGAAAATGGAAGGAGTGTGTGTGGGCCAACCAATTAGTACGGTTGCCGAGCAGGCTCAGCTGAGGTTTAACGTTTAACCTAAGTAGACAGAATTCGGGTGACAGTGTGCACAGTGTGACTCACCATAGACGCCTTACCAACGCCTTACCACAAATTTTGTCAGCATCGCATGGAGACATGAGGCAAAACAATACATTTACACCACTCGTCGGTAGCTGTCACACTGTCACGGATCGTGATTTGAATCTCCCGATTCAGCCGAAATACACAAAACGGGCGTTTGAATTTGTTGAAATTGAGATTTAAGTGCCTGGCATCTGCGATGTGTACTCAATAAGTTGTTGATAACCCTGAATAACAGTACTGACACTCCAGCTACGACATCGCTCAATAAGCCATTCTTGAAAACACAAGTTGTATACGTAAGTATTTTCATATGTAGGACATTCGTACAAAAGCAAGAAATAATCGCTGGCATCTCGGAATTATACACCTCAACACCGTGAGACTCTTCACTCTGGGCCTGCGATCATGGCGGGGAATGGACGATCGCCGGTCTTGGTAGTCAAAGCCTCGATCGCCTCCTTTGGAAGAGGGAGGGACTCGGTGTGCTGTGCCCCGTCCGGACCGCTACGGATAACCTTGAGAGAGTATCTCTCGCTAACACTACTTCCATTAAGCCTCATCGTGCCCTGAGGGTTGTTCAATGCATGATTGACGTTGAAGCCCTATAAAAATCATGAGATGGAAGATAATGGAAGTTTTCTTCACATACCCAGTACAGGTGGCCGTTCCATCTGACATACGTGTTAAAATAGTGCAGAAAGATAAATAAGAGTAAACGTACATCCTCCCTTTGGCTGATTTGGATAGAGACGTGAGAAAAACACAAAATATCAGTACGGGTACTCACTTCCAATGATTGAGTTGTTGGATATACCGTAGTCCTTTTCAAGTACGTGAGAGCAAAGTATCAAAAGAGGGGAATAAACTCACCTGGAGGTATGTGGCCTGTCCCACCGTCACGGTCTTGATGAGCTCGAGAATGGCTTTCTCGTGAGGGCCGATCCTTCGATTTCAATGTATCAGTTAAAGAGCGACCTGATAATAGTGAAAGTAAATACGTGACGCTATAACTCAATGAGACCTGACGAGAGGAGGTCTTGGTCTCAGTCTTGGTGGAATCCGCAGGGATCGAAATGGTGAAATCAGATCCTGCAACACCAGAGATCGTGATGATCTGGTTCAGAGTGATACCAGCTGGGTCAAGTGTCAATATATTACACGGGCGCAGACACGATTTTCAACAGACCATGAGTAGAGATCCTAAGACTCGCCGACTCAGTGATCATTACAGTCTGGGTCCATTGGATAGTGTACGGTTCGGAACTAGAGTTGGCGTAGGACGCCACGACGGTAGAGCTGTCAGTTTGGGTGCTGGACTGGCTGCCAATCCGGGGACCGCCGTGCAA
Organism: Megacollybia marginata; assembly: GCA_003313965.1. NCBI lineage: Eukaryota > Fungi > Basidiomycota > Agaricomycetes > Agaricales > Porotheleaceae > Megacollybia > Megacollybia marginata. The sequence goes on along the minus strand of QLOY01000604.1, from coordinate 19,318 downwards.
GGCATTGAAGCAGTACCAACTACATGTAAGAGTGCGTCAGTTTACAGAAACAAGGGACACGACTCGGAATGTGCAAGGTTACGTACCCGTAGTCGACGGCAAAGCGTTCATTGAGAGCCATATCGTCGAAGCTTTCCATAGTTCCGCCCCGAAGAGCGTTGAGTCTGTCGAAGACCTGTTGTTTGGGCCAACCGAGGTTTTTCAGGTCCTCCCAGGTGGTCTTCGGGTCATTGGCAGACATTGTGCAGAATGTAGTACAGGGATAGAAAGAGGATGTGAAAAAACGAGCAGCGACGACGAGCCCTTCTGCATTGATTCCGGGTCGGAACTTGCTGAGATATCACAGAAGTCCACTGGTTATATATGCGCAACCCTGATATGATGCGATTAGTTGTTCCAGAAGAACGAGAAGCCTATTGAAATCCAATTTCTATGTTTGAAGCCAGGCTGGAGTATACATCTCCAGCGAGCTAATGAAAACCATTGTACACCATTGCAAAGTGTCTTCCGTGTTACATAACTTACTTAGAGTGATCAGTCAATCAGCGCCACAGAAGCCCATTTCGGCATTTCGGCTTCTGTGGGAGTATGCATGAGTTATCCAGAAGGGGAACAAGAACCCTCGGTCGTTAGGTAGTACCTTCATTTTATGGAGCAGAGGTTATACAATGCCAGGTTTGAAGCCATAAGCGTACCAGAGTCTACATCTCCAGCGAGCTAACAAAAAACCATTATACACCCTTGCAAAGTGTCTTCCGAAATCATGTTCCGTATGAGTCAGCCGGTACCGCCACAAGACACTCACCGGAAGTCAAAGGTCTTGACAATTGTGCCTACTACATTCATGATGTCTTCTGCGAAGGCGGTGATTGGTTGGCCTCCTGCGATTTTCGGAGCTTTATCATGCCACCAGATCTTCCGAGTCTAACACACCGCCATTGAAAGGCATACATGACTACTGATGTCTGTCATTGTCAGTTGAAGCGCCAACAAGCAAGGACAAACTTTCCAAAATTCTCGCAACCCGGCGTTTGCAACGGATGAGTCGTTGATATCCGAGTGCTCAGCAATTATTTAACAGAGCCTTCAACTCGAGCCCATGAAATCATTGGTTTGAATTTCGTCTTGTACTAGGCTAGCATGTAGGTATCGCATGTAGGTATCGCAGGGAGTCATCACATAGGGTAGATTACAAAAAACGAGAAACAGAACCATAAAAAACGTATGATAGTAAAATGAATGAATAAATGAAAAAAAAAAAATGAACGGAAGAGAATTACCACGAATCCTCAATTTTTCCTTTCCTCGAGCGAATCGGAGGACCAGGGGCCATCAACAACGCCTCGGTACCTTTAGGCGTCTTTGGCCCCTCGTCGTCCTCATCGCTTGAATCCAAGACGACCTTCTTGGGCTTGGGCTGTTCCTTCTTAACCTTTGCATATCTCCCTCGTCTCCTCCGCTTAACAGGCCCATCCACCTCTTCAACGGGAAACAAAACCCGACTGACATACCTCAAATCAGGCTCATAATCGGGATGTTCAGGTGGGAGTAGAGAGTTTGGATGGGGGGCTTTGGGACGACCTGTGGCGGGGTCATGATATGGATTGGGGAATGCACGACGAACGCCGCGGTGGACGAGGGTTATTGTTGGATTTTTGCCAATGTTACCGAATTCACTGTCGTTGTCGCTGTCGTCCCCATCTGAGGACAAGTTCCCAGCTACGATGGCCGGGATATCATCAAACCTGGATCTAGTACTCAACCCAGGCGGTGAATCCAAGAAAGGGTTGTTGGGTGAATCGCGAATTGGGAAAGAGGGTTTAGAATGCGGGGTTCTAATGGATAGACTGTTCTTCTTCTTGGTTTTTATGTCGGTTAGGAGTGGTGGTAGAGGCAGTTTACGGTTTGAAGGCGGTGGCGATGCGTACCCAGACGCTGCTGCCTCTTTTCGCTCTTTTCGTCTGAGTAAAACTGGAAGAAGAGTGTCGTTGTCTTCTTCTTCCTCTTCTTCCTCTGACCACGACGACGAAGAATTTGTGGTGGACTTTGACTTGGCCTTGAGCTCTTCTTCGTCTTTGGATAACCAGAACGTATCCTGGTCCTCTTCTTCCTCGACGACACGTTCCAAACGTGGTTTCTTAGTTACAACAGGAAGTTCTTCTTCGTCGCTGCTACTATCAGATATCCTCCGATTTCGTCCTCGTCGTCGCCGTTGTGTACGAGGAGGAGTCGGCAGCGAGGCAAAGGACGCTGTGCGTTTCAGGTTTTTCCTTGAGCTGTCTGGCCCAGATCCCGCATTGGGGAGTGCGACAGATTGTGCGAGCATGGTAGAAGAAAACAAAGAAAGTCCCGAGCAGAGTTGGCCTGCTATTTAGTTAAGTAATGTTCATATCTTGTCGCACAAAAAGCGTGGTCAGGTGATTTATGCAATTGTTCTTTTCGAACAATGGTCGCATCGCCACCGTGGTCAGTGCGTTTGTCTGAACCGAGTTGTCTCAGTTGTCTAGACTACCAATCGCAATTGGTGGAGGCGATCTCCCCAGGTTCACTTGATGCATATGCGAGTCTTTTCATTGACTCTTCGATGCTTTTGCGTCTTTCGGTAGCCTCGTCGTTTCACCCATCCTATACTTCCTTATACTTCAAGACACTGTCGGTCTTCAAGAACTAATAGCCCCTTGCATGCTTTGCGTCACAGGCTCACAGCTATCGCATAAATGCTCTCTGTACGAATAATAGGGGAATTCAGATAGAGGATTCCCGACGGATTCGGCACAGATTCGTCAGGATTCGGAATCTCGGATTCGATATATAAAGTAGCGAAGTTTCAGTAAAGTGTCATATTCTGGGATTCGGCAGCTCCGTCGGCATGACACAGATGACTAAGCAGCGCGGCCTACCTCTTGTTGCGCATCTTTGACCTTCTAACCTGTTACCAGCTGTACAAGGAGGCTTTATAAAGTGCATCAGCTGCTTGCTGCCTCTGTGTTATACATGGTATGGTTTGAGGCGAATCAACGGGGTTTGATCAGTTGCCGGAGTGCGGCAACAGAAAAATAATACAGCCGAATCCGAGATTCACATTCGGGGGGTATCAAAATAAACTATGGATCCGGGCTGGACTTACATCCGAATCCTTGTCGAATCCTATTGCCGAATCTCTATCTGAATTCCCCTAATTGCAGGTTCGAATCCAGACTTGATAGTCATACCCAAGTCATACCTCTCCCACCGTAATGATCGTTGCTTTCTCTGAAAAGACGGACCTAATGGTCAACAATAACCCTTCCACTAAGACAGCTCTTGGACGCAAATAATGGCTCCATATTTCTGTGCACAATAATAATTAATTAGATCCTGATCCCTGATCTCCACTATCGTCAATATTCCGGGCCTCATCAACAGCATCTTTCACAAAACAGTGCCATACATGCGGTCTTCCCTCTGTATTTCGGCGCCAACCGCTATCGCAGTAAAACACCCTTCCGAGATCCCATTGGCCACTCTAGTACCGAGTGACTGACTCCTGAATGAAAATTGCCCTTTGGCATCTTCCTTCCCAGGTCTAGGACATACAAACCACGCCCACTTATCCTTATGGGGAATTTGGCCTTTAAGCAAAGTGGACACGACGGGGGGTCTCGTGTTGTAGTTTCTCCGTTCGCCGTTCTCCTTTTTATATTCTGCTCTAAGAATCGCAGGAAAGTGAGCAAGTACCGCATTATTATTTGCTGTCACTAACCGCGAAAGGGTACAGCGCTTGACTCCTTCGAATTCTGATGGGTGCGTTGCCCTATACTCGTCGAATCCTTGTCTCAGCAGCCTTTCGTTTGGTTTTCCCGGTAGCGAGTCATAGTAATTAATATTCAGGTCGATTTTTGGCAGACGATGGCAGGACGCAGGTGGATTAAGTGACGGAGGTGGCGCCTGGTGTGGAGGTGGCGCCTGGTGGGGCGGAGGTGACCCAGGTGCCTGGTGGGGAGGTGGCGCACTGGGAGGTGGTTGCTCATAACTTGGTGTATAACCGTCACGGAAATGAGCAGGTTGTGGTCCGGGAGGCGGCTCATAAGGAGCAAGTGGTGTTCCAGGACGTGTATGAGCAGGTGGTGGTCCAGGAGGCGGATCATAATGAGTAGGTGGTGTTCCAGGACGTGTATGAGCAGGTGGTGGTCCAAGAGGCGGAGCATAATCCACTTTAGAATCGGAAGGTGGGTTCTAATCAACACTTCATTACCAACAAGGGCTAAGTTTGGGCAATGTAATACCTGGCCAACTGGGCGGGCGGACACTTGAGCCGTCGACGCAATAAATACTAGAATGAGGGCAGTGATACTGAGCTGCATGACAGGGAAGGGGACGACTCGATCAACGAGGTGTAGCACGATATGGTGGGTGACCAGCACTGGGGGGAAAATGGAAAACGAGGAGCCTTTTATTCTTGCAATTGGGGATATCAGAAACACGTATCAGCGTTGCGACAAACTCGCTTACCAGCACTTGATTTAGGGGCAACGGAGCCAAGATGATATGCTATCGTCCTGTTTTTAGCGCCGGTAGGTCTTGGTAGCCATGCGTTACACCCTTTAGAGGGCTTACTGAGACTTTACAAACAGAAGGACATGGACTGACATGCAGCCTCTGTGGTATACAACAAATTTGATATCGATATTTGGATACACGGGCCGTCGGTCGACGCGGAGGAATTTCCAGATGGGTTCTTACAGTATATCCAAAATAAGGACTTGAGGGACTTGGTCAAATTTTGAGGGCTGCGTCCGGACTTTGTGAACAACCTTGTACGTCAAATCGCCAAAAATCACCTTGGAGGGTGCAAAATTGTACTTACCGTGTTCTCAACGTTCACCGTTATATACTCGGTGATTCGCCCGCGCGGTCAGCTATCTGTTGCCACGGGACACCATCTTTTCGAGAATATCCAACCACTGGCAATTCTGCGATGAAGGGATCCTTCAATCGCACGATACATGGGAGCTACTGGACTTGTCGCGTTACCGGTTTGATATGCAGAGTTCTCTTGGACACGAATAAGATAGCCTCGCGTATCTTTTACTTTCTTCCTGACCATGGTGTTGTTCGAATACTGTAAGTATCTCAGTCGCCGTAAAAGGAAACGACTGAGGTTATATAATAGGGGCTTGCGTGTTGGAATATAAAATCTGAGTCCGGTCGTATGGGTATGTATCTTTCAACACTTGGAAACAAGTTTGCGCTGAGGGACGACGGGTGGCGCTGGTGTGGAAACTGCAGAAGGAGTTTGATACACGGATGAACGTCTAGAGCTATCGGGAGCGACTGAAAACTGTGAGTAACCATTGCAGAAGTTTCCTTTAAAACAGTGCTTTCCGCTTCATGTAATCTGGAAGATTTTCGAAGCGATGCAGCCAGTGCCTGTTGCCAATATCCTTGTTTAAATTGTTCTTACAGGGGAAACGAAATGATTGTATCCCGAGTAAAGGAGCACCTGCCATTGGGCCTCTGATGCGAGGTGAAGGTGCAAGGTTTCGATTTTGATAACTTGAGCACCTTGTCCTTCACAGATGCTAAGACTAAGGGTTCCTGGCAGCTTGTGGATGTACATCATAGTTTGAGGATCTGCATCCAACTACAATGTGGGTGCGATTGAAGATGACTCACCGGTCCAAGTGCCGCTTGACGAAAAAAAGGAATCTTCGAGTATGAAACTTGGTTTGGCAAGCATTTGAAATGATTTGGTGTAAGCTCGCCGCGAACGGAACTTATATTACTCGGCCAATCGTCTCGATGTCAGCTTTTTTTTGGCGAATACTTGGAGGAAACTATATTACTCGGCAACATTGGAGACTAAGTCGACCAAGGCTTACCTTTTAAGGACAGGGCGATATATTTCTGCTGATAGTTCTTAAAAACGGGCCGATGCATGATCTGCAGCAAATAGTAGCGGTCAATGGGAAAATGTGATTCGCAGCTTGCTGGCGAGCCAGAGCCCCCTTGAGGAAAATCCGATATCGTCACTCTGATGCATCATTTCTTTCATCCGCCGCATCCGTCTTAGTGATTATCTAAAAATGTGCTCCGTATTGGAGAGTCACTCCGGATGCGAGCGCCGACTCGGGAGAAACATTTGGAGGAAGACGACCGAGATGATGATACTGTCAACGTTCACCGATGGTCTATAAAGGGTCGACCACGTTGCTGCGGTGTGAACAACAGATGCACAACTGCTGTTTTCATGGTGATGAATCCGGGATACTTACGGAATGTCCGATACTGATTGAGCATTCTTTGGCTACACATTCACTTCGATAGCCATAAGGTCTATCCGTTGGGAGGCTACCAGTACTCCCCGATCCCTCAGATACCAAAAGCTGCGTTAAACGCCAGGGACTCGGCGGGAGGATCTGAATCCGACTTGGTCTAATTGAATTGTGAGCATCCAACTTGGCCCGAATAGTTCTAGACGCACAGTGAAACCACACCGTCGACCAACTTAAGAAAAACCAAACCCAGACCTGCGACAGATCCAAATGAAGAATCACCTCCGGATAATGAACGTGAGTCAGACCGTGAGGTGAATTGGGCGTTCCTCGCTATTGGCGACGAAGTATAATGCCGTGGATGTATGCGCAGAAGGAACTCTAGTAATCACGAACACTGGTAGAGGATGGCTTGGTTTTGCTTCAAGCTGTGAAATTCCATTCGGAATAGAAGCCCAAGATGATGACTAAAGGTCCTGAATCGGTAGTAGTATCTGGACACCAATTGAATCAATATTCACCTGAATCAAACGAGAAAACCCTCACCTACAAACCCCCTGAATTTGCGTTCCCAACCATCTGTTTATGAAAGTAGACGTTAGTCACCGAGACGCAAAACCAAAGGAAACGCTCACTAGTACGAAACATCCACATTCACCTTTCAGTTTCCCCATCGCATAACACAGCACCGTCCTTGTACCCGATTGTAATGTTCAGGCCTCGTTGCCGAAGCATCAAGAGCGAGCGGACTGTGCTTGGATCTATCGAATCATTCGTATCCAGTGAGACGGTTTTGATACATGCCATTTCATCTTCGACGAGAGACGAGGGTGTCCAACGGGAGTGAATCGCCCCAACGAAGACGCTCATGCTAAAAGCAAGTCTATCAACTTTGAGAGTTAAAGAAGTGAGGTGGGTTAGAAATGGTTGTTGATTGTGATGCTGATTACGATGGCAGTTTATGCTCATCATTGACCATAGGTGTGTCTGAATCTTCACATGAAGGCTCGCATATGGTTAGCTCGGCAAGCGCAGGCATGCACTGGAGCAAAGCTACCAGATCAACGGTACACATCCAAGTGTATTCGAGACTAAAGGACGTGATAAGGTGACAAGATCGTGATATCAAAGATGGGAGCTCGTTAGACGACCAGCGCAATTCACCCTGGTTAGTTCTGTATTGACCTATACATTGGATGGAAAGGGATCGCGGCCGCGACAGAGTGAGCACTTTGAACAGCTTTGTCATCGCCATTTCATCCTCTTGAACAGAAAGGACAATGCTAAGACAGTTCAGATAGGATTGCACAAGCTCGTCCCAATCGTCATCATCGAAGAGGTAGATGACCGCAAGGTTCTCGAGTTTCGGTAATTTTAGGAGTGATTGTGAGACTTGAGCAACGCTCGAATTCTCCAGCGTCAAGTCCACAATCTGATTCCACGGAATTGACGCACTTTTGGAATCGATTACATTCAACGCCAGCGTGTAGAGTTTTGGAGCTCCCTCGACTAGAGCACTGCATTCATCGAATGGACCCATAAGCTGGAACGCTTGCAGGGAACCCAAATGTCCCTTAATGGAAGCTAATGCGTCCAGGGTACTCCCCTGCTCATAACAACTACCGGTCAAACATTTCCATCGGGTGGGTTGTTCCGAGATAAGGGAAGAAATGGAGGTACAGGAGTATTCCCAGACTCACTTTTAATGTGAATGCTGAGGCAAGACCTGGCTGAAAGTGAAAGGAGGGTCTCAACAAGCGAAACATGGCGCTGATTATAGTGAGTTTCTCTCCCGAGGACAAGGCTGATATTTGTCCGTAGCGCGGTGGTATCGAGTGCAATGGCTCGCCAATGAGAGCAGATAGAGGCTACTTTGAGGCCAGGGACATCACAGCCACTGGAATCCATCGAAGAGCTATGAAAATCTGGCGCAGAATTTCGGGAGGAAGTTTTCGGATGGGAGCCATGAGGGACTTGGCGAAGTAGACCTGGCTGTTGACATTCTGTCGTTCGTTCTCCAAAGCGAGCATCATTTCGTTTAATCTCGCTATGGTCTCTTCGTACTTCAGGAGATCTTTCTCTGGATGAGATACCAGCTCATTGAGTTGGCTCGGCATGGAACTGGTTGGACAGCACTTTAGACAAGAGTTTGCATTCCTTTAACTTTGGGAGAGCACGGAATGTTGGAATACAGTGTGAGCATGGCATGCTGTGTGACCAAGTTGACGCGTTACACTTGTGACAGTAACACTATTACAATTACAGAAGCGAGTCGAGAAAACACGAAGAAGTCTATCTTTCTGCTTTAACAGAGATCTATTAGGTTCTATGCAGCCACCGCTACTTGAACATACTCATACGGGCTTAATTCTTCAGACCATTAGTCTTTATTACGGGACGGAAGATGGAAACACTTACCGAGTCTTGAACGAACACATCACCATTCTCATCTTCAATCGTAATGTCCAAACCTCGTTTCCGAAGAGCCATCAGCGAACGAACTGAGTCCGGGTCTATAGTGTCTTCCGATAAATGTAATTCTACAGTCCTGATACAAGCAACTTCGTCTTCCGCCAGAGACGAGGGAATCCAACGCGACTGAATTGCTTCGACAAAGATTCGCATGGTGAATGAAAGGTCAAATCCGAACAAGATGAGAGAGGTGAGATTTGTTAGAAGAGGTTGTCGATCTCGGTGGCAATGCAGATTCAAAAAGAATTCGTCGTTGAGCATAGACGGATCCCCTTCGACGGAAAGTTCGCAAATAAACAAGTCGGTTAGAGCAGGCATGCTCCGAAGTAAGGCGATCAGATCATCGGAGGGCATCCAGATGTTTTCGAGCTTGAAGGAGGTGATGAGCGCAGATGATCGTGAAATCAAGGACGGAAGCTGGTTGGAAGACCACCATATTTCCTCCTGGTTAGTATTGTAGTCGCATGTAGAAGCGATGGAGAGAGATTGCAGCTTTGGAAGGACAAGCATGTCGAACAACGATGCCATGTTTTCTTCATTAGACTCGTCTTTGACAACAATCTCCAAAGCTGTAATATTGGAATTGACGAGTCGTTCGACTCTGTCACCGGCTGTGGTTTTGACCCGGCTCACTCGAGGATATTTGACTGTCAGAGTCGAAAGGTTCGACAGTTTGGAAAGAGATCGTGCGATCTCAGAAAGAAGCGAGAATCGCATCTCAAAGTGAACGAGCTGGGTTAACGGAATGAGAGCGTTATCAACGTCCATCTTTTCGACGGTCAAAGTATGTAACTTTGGCGCGTTCTGAATCCAAACGTTATACCGACGGAAAGGGATGATAAATCGAAATGTATGGAGGGAGGTCAACCGTCCCTGAATGGAAGATAATACGTCCAAGATGGGTCCGCGGTTAATCCGACAGAAGCCGCTGAAAGTTTCCCATCGGTGAGCTTGATCACAGAGTAGGGACAGTACGGGAGGTGCTGGAGTATCTTCGTGACTTGAACTACAGTTTATGGTAACTTTGAGACGCGCGTTGGCCGAGAATTCAAGGATGGTCTGTACCAAGGGGACGTGAAGTGGATGGGGCTCTTCTTCGATGTTGAAGATGATATCCTTCCACAATGTAGTGTTGGCGGTTGCGATGGCACGCCAGTGGCAGCAAATAGAGGTCAATTGAAGACCTGGGACATCTTCGTGCGAGGAACGGATCTCATTCGCGGTCCCGTGCTCTATGAAAACCTGACGCAGGATCTCGGGTGGGAGTCTTCGAACAGGTGCCATCAAAGACCTGGCAAGGCTAACCTGGCGAATAAGGTTCTTTTTCGCGTTTTCAAATGTGATTATCATTTCGTGCAACCTTGCTATCGTCTCCTCATACTTGATGACTTCCTTTTCTGCTTGAGATACGAGCTCGGTCAATTCGACGCGCTCCAACGCGCTCGGGGTCTGGTTGGAGCGAAGCCTGGACAGAAGTTTGCCTTTCTTCAGCATTTTCAGAGCTGTGAATGTCGGACTGCAGTTGGAGCATAGCATTGTGAGCAAATGGTGGTTCGTTTTGAAGCGCCTTGTTGCGCGTGACGTAGTATACAACCACGGTACCACGTGACTTGACATTTTCCTTGGCTATTTTTACGTGTTATTCTCCCTCGCTTTTAGCTGTCACTTGTCCATATGCCATGGCAGGCTAACGGCCGTTGCATTAAACCCTTCAATCATTGGCCATGGCTGCCTTATCACTAAGGGTTGTTGGGCGGCGTGTTACCTTTCAAACTGAACACACCATCTTAGAACAGGCTGTTCTAATGGTGTGTAGTTTGAAAGGTAACACTGAGATGAAGGGCATCATCGACATACTCGTGTCTACTGGTATCTTTAAGAAACATTGTTAGTCTGACGCTCAAGATCTTCTCACCACTAACCAACAAGAACAGCGAGGCATTGTCGACGTAAAAGGAACTCTGAAGGGAGAAGCTTGTCAGATACTTGAGAACTTGCACAATTGCAGACACCGCGCGCTCTTAAGATCCTCGGTGACATTTATCGACTTTAAATCCTCTTGATCCGCGATTTTAATCACTCACAGTCAAGCATTTTTTCCCTATGTCAAGGGAGAAGCACATTGGAAGCCCGGGTATTCTACTGCTTTTCTTTTCAACCGTATAGGGACAATTACTGAGATCTGAAGGAACTCTGAAGGGAGAAGCTTGTACATGTCAGATACTTGAGAACTTGCAGACATCGCGCTCCTAAGATCCTCGGTGACATTTATCGACTTTAAATCCTCTTGATCCGCGATTTTAATTACTCACACTTAAGCATCTTTTCCCTAGGTCAAGGGAGAAGCACATTGGAAGCCTGGGTATTCTACTGCTTTTCTATTCAACTGTATTGGGACAATTACTGCGATCTGGATTCTGTAGAGGATGGCCCTGAAGGGTGGGGCGAGTGTGGGGAAAGTACATCAAGGAACAAAATCACCATCTAATACCTATCATGATGGGGGGTTACAAAGGCAAAAGGTGTTGAAGTCCCTTGATAGTTCCACTGATATTATGTATCCCGAGAAGATCGACTATTTTGGAGGAGCTGTGGGGATATGTAATACTAAGATCTCCCATACCCCTTGCTTCGCCGAAAATCATGCACATGTCTTGTATAAAAGAGTAATAATAAATCAACCCGTTATTAGCGACACAGCAATTTCCGTTCCAAATCAGAATCACAGCGATGGATCCGATTTCCTCGTAACATAGACGTTAATGCGACAAGCTGTGTCTAAGCGTATCTTTTTGAAACCAAATCCATCATGATCTAGAACATTTTTTTCCCTTACAGCCGTCAGATCCGAGTTTCCTCGGATAGCTTCCGCCACTTTCCGCGCAACGGGCATGATGGACCGCATCTCGTGATCACGGCTCAAACAGGATACTTTGTTGCCGAATTTGATATGTACAGGGTGCTCGGGGCGCGCCGAACTCTGTGTTCTAGGCCTCATTAGGAGTCGGCAGCCAAGTGGGTCCGACGATAAAAGAGGATAAAGGCTGAAGCGGTTGATCGGACAAGTTCTGGATGTGTTAATTGTTGTTTTTGAATTGAGTTATGCTAGATACACTATGGAAGTGCGAATAAAAAGGTATCGACAAAAGTATGTATCGACAGAGCTAAAAGAATAAAAACGAATATCAAAGCAAGTAATGCACTACATATGTTAATTACATTATACGCTAAATTGTTTTGAATAGTCAAATGGTACATTGTTTTTTAACGAGTCCGTCCAAGAAGTGGCTCTTAAAGCGTTAAGCGTCCATGGTACTAGTTAAAAAAGAAAAAAGTCCAATGATTTGAATGAATGTTTGTCCGATTCGTTGAAAATCGTTTCGAGCGTGAATGGAAATCAAAGTGTCGTAAAAGAGCGTGAGGGGGGGATGTCAAAAAAAGCGTCCATCCAAAAAATCAATAATAATAAAGAAAAAGTCCAGAATGAAAGTCCATGATGGAGTTAATGTCTACAATTGTCCAAGGTGGTCCCGAAGCCCAAAAGTTGTGTGCCGAAGAACAAGCGAAGAATGCGAATCAAGTCCGTGTGCAACGTGCATTGAAAAGAAAAAAAAAAGTCCAAAGAAGCAGGAAAGTGTACAACACGGAGGAGTAGCACGGCTACTAGAGCAAGTCCCGCGCTTCAGCCAGACGCTTCTGGATTTTGGTGACCGACATACCTTGAAAAAATCAGCGACGAATATTAAAGAAAGAAAAAAAAAAAGCAGTACCAAGAAGCGGGAAGCGTGTACAAAGGGTGGTCATGGCATACAAGATGGTGCCGAGTTCGTTGCGTATATCGGCGGTACTTATGGGTGGCCACGCCGTCTCCAAACTGTTGAGATCGCAAATGAAAATATCTGAAGCTGCTGTCCAGCAGGGCTACAAGGGAAAGAAATTAAATTGCGGGGTTAAGGGGCCAGTGAAAGACCTTACACCAATGATCGGATCGAGAAAGTCGTAGTCCCGTTCACCAATATGTTTGATGATAGCCACGATAGCACTAGCAGCTCTGGAGCACTTTTCGTAGGCCATCGGATCGTCTTGGACGAATCTCTGGTATAGATGTATCACAGCGGCATGTGCGAGAGTGTGGGAGACGATGATAACATGTTTGTCCTCGAGAATGGCCGATTCGAGCTGATGTACTGGGATTAAACTGGGAATAAATCGTGTGATGGCGACTTCGAGAGCTTGAATCTCTTCTTGATAGCGTCCCGAAGGTTTCATACCTAGTAGGAGCGTTAGCGTTGTGCACAGCAAATCAAGGGATCACCATACGTTGGTCCCAGCTCGAGGCCAACTGATCGGCTCGGGCAAAGAGGGTAGAAGCCTTACTGCGGAGAGCTTGACTGGAGAAGCCTGTAGGTGCATCACCCTCAAAGAAAGCTCGAACCGTCTGAAACGAGGCGCCATTAATGTGTCCCTAACAATAAAAGGTAAGCAATTCGGTGATGAAAATAGTTCCGCCGGACTAACCTGCTCATATTCGTCGATATTCTGTGGCCAGGGACAGCTGATGGCCTCTGGACCATCAGGGATAACCGATGGTTTGCGAGTAGCGACGGACCAACAACGATCCAGATTATATACTTGCCAAAAAGCAAGAATGCGTTCACCCTCTCTATATCCGCTCTTTGGTGGCTTGAGATCAAAGGGTTCATTGGCATCGACAATCCAAGACGCGTCTTCCTGTATAGGAGAATGAAGTCCACACTGAACGGCCAAAGCGGCGGCGGCACTTGAATGATAGCTTCCCTCGAAGAAGCGTCCGTTGGCAAAGAAATAAAGGGCCAGCAAACAAGATGCACGAATGACGTCCACAATCTTGTCACCATCGCGGAGACCATCGCGGAGGGCTTCTAGAGCTTGACCGAGGAAATGGTCTTCGTGCTGACAAAGAGGTTCCGGCCGTGACACGAAGCAGGCCCAGAGGTAGATGGCGTTCATGAGAGAAGAATGGGGCTGTTCGGGAAGAGGCTGAGTAAGACTGTCTCGGAGACGACCTAGATTGATCTCGAGACCACATTGATGCCGATGAGGTGCAAAAATCTCGAGTCTGTAACGAGGATGTCAATGATGTCAAGGAGGATGAGATCGGAGCTTACAGCATGGGCCCTAGCTCGTACAAGGGTGTCTGGTATTGGGACGTGGGATCTTCGAAAAAGAGCTCGGGAGAATAACATGGTGAAGGTACTAGGTTTGATTTAGCAAATAGCAAAGTTAGACATCGAGAAGCATACCTGATGGGAACGGTGAATGAGGAACTGACAAAGAAACGCTTCCAGGTGAGCCCAATGAAGACGAGGAAGAGTCTGAGCTTTGATGGATATGCGGGTCGTGGAGAACGACATGGGGTGGGATGTAATCTGGATCTTCGAGTTCGCGAATTCTGTTCTCGAGACGGGCGATTGTCTCTCGTAGAATTTGAGTTCTTGTCTTCCCCTTTCCATCGTCGTATTCACAGCCCTCTGCCTTTTTAGCACGGGTGCATTGCTGACAGGCTGGCTTATTGCCATCACATCTCTGCAACACGCGTTAGAGAGGGTAATAGGATCGTTAAAAAATATTCGGGCACCATCTTCCGCTTCCTGCGAGAAGTGAGCACAGCACAAAGTTAAACGCGGGAAGTACTGACCTACACCGCAGACAGGCTTTGCCCCTTTGTAGGGTGCCCTTGTCGGTCTTATTGGCCATCGAAGTAAACAAACTGCTGCGGAACGAGTAAACTCTGAGAAAAAGGCCGTCAAGACCAGGGAAATGCTGCAAGCAATATATGAGGAGAAGTAGTACAGCTAAAGAGGCATGAAAGGGTCGGTCCGACTTGAGGTAGGGGAGATGATAAGGAGCCTTTCAAACAGAAGAGAGTCGGGTATTAATGCTAGTCATCAAGTGTTTTGTCTAGCACAGCCGAACGCGCTGAACACGAGATCCAGTTTTGACTTGTTGATGAATCTGCCCTTCGGATCTGACATCATTAGTCAGCATTCCTTCCCCATTTGGTCATTCTTCAAATCGTATTCGGACCCAATCTTGCACCTTCAACATGCTAAATACGCAGGCTTGTCGTCCCTAGGCTCTCACTATGCTACCCGCACAACAACTTCATTGTCTCTTTTCACAATTTCTCCCACAGCGGCCATCCCAAGCCGTGATGGATCAATGTAGGCTGAATATCCTCGAGGCCTTTCTTCTAATCGATCCGAGCAAGTCAATGACTTTCAACCCAGACAAAAAGGAATGTTCTTGCTTGTAAAGTTCCGTTACATGTGGAAGGAGGACACTTCCGAGTCAGTCGGCTTGCCGCGAGGAGGGCGGCCGCTACAGACTACCTAAACTAAATGGGACTGTTAAGATAAAAAAACAAATCGTTCGAGTCGGCGAGGATCCTTCCTGCCTGCAAGGTCCAGGATCCTAGGATCGGCTCAACTTTCATCCCGCGAAGAAGGTCCAAGATGTGCAAACAATTGTTGCGTTGCTTCGACCAACCCTGAATAAATTCCCACTCATAGTAAAACCCAATTAACCTGGAAAAAAGCTGTGCAGGGTCTAGACTGTCCCTGGAGAGGTAGCACATGGATCGTTGGGTCGGTGCCGGTGCCGGTGCGAGTACCCGTTTGTCATCAATGCCGGAAAGGCTGTAAAATACAAGCCCAGCCTTCACACTTTCATCTATCTGGGAGTCTAGCAACCGTAATATTGCAACTGCAAGGGGGTGTTTCACTTTGACATGAATTTCAAAAACTAATAATCCACAGCGCCGAAAATGTCCAAACTAAATTTATCTTCCACCGTCCAATGCATGCAAAAACTCTACTGATTGTACAAATGGCCTTTTTGTAGAATACAATATATCAAAAAAGAAAAAGGGGGTCATATACACTCTAGAAAACCGTCCCATTCACAACAGAGACTGAATTCGAATACAGTCTTCCAGAATACAAACTCGTCGGCGGCGACGAATAATGCGATTGAGGCGTCTGAACAACAGGCTGCTGCGATAACTGAAGCTGTTGCGAAAGCTGCTGATGTTGTTCCTGGATCCGTTTCTCCTTCACATGTGCTTGACGCACATACGCGTACCGTTGAAAGTGATTCAAAGCCTGTAGAAACATAATTCCAATCTGAATTACACCCGGGGTTAATCAGTAACAGTGCTGTGAGGAAGGAATCTAGGCTCTTACTGGAAACGCGCGTAGGCGGTTGAACAAGTCAACTGTTGATTCTCTCACACTTTCCTTCTGGTGAAACAGTCCATACGCTAATTGGAGTAATCCTCCGCTCTGAGGGACCAGGTATGACAGGAGCTGCGCAAAGATGAATCATGCATGTGATTAAAAGAGTCTTCGATGACCAACCTCAGCCACTTGTTCATATGTCTTGACAGTATCCACCAATGTTCGCATTATAGCGCTCATCTCAGCATCAGGCATCCGTTTAGCATGTCGCAATCGATAGATTTGGTGGACAACATCATAGCCTTTGATGGGGTTTGTCGCTTGGGCTTTAGCAAAGTCCTGCATAGCAACCCTGCATTAGTTGACGCATTGTAGAAAGAAACCCACACGTACCATGACACAATACTTGTAGCTACTCGTCCTCCTCCACGCTTCGATCCGATGAGCATTAGCAATCAACTCCTTCATCCCGAGGGTTTCATCGTTGAACACAATCCCACTCCCAAGAGACCCAAGCCCAGCCGCATTCTCGACAAACACGGAGCTACGAAACCCAATCCTAGTCTTGCCGCCCGTAATCTCCTCTTCATATCGAGACGCCAGTCGAACGAACCGCGTCACGTATTCCGCAAACCGCATACGCACGAGACTTTCACCGTAGTGGTACTCTATAGCCGCCCGGATCTAAAACCGAGTTAAGAAAGCCAAGACAAACGAGACAAAACCCACATCCTCAATGAATAAATTATCAGCGTTATTATCCGATTTGACGACATAACCGGCGTCTTTTTCTTTCCGACCCAGTTCGTCCTCGCCGCCAATGACAGCCTCGGCTTTGACAGTCCCATTCCTAGGCACCAGAGGACCTCCAAACCCAACTAGAGGAGAAACAGGACATGTAATATGGATATCCTTCGCAACAGTCACCGTCCCGGTGCTAATATCCAAAAGAAGATCCCAAGCACGCGATGATTCAAAAATGGGATTTGTAACTCCTGCAATATACGCCGGTCTTAAGAAAAATGGGGGTAAAATGAGAGTGAGTTCGTGTGCGACGGAAAAGGCGACTTACACAGATTCCCACTCATCCCGGTTGTTTAAATTAGCGTATGGAAATGCTCGTTCGATGAACCCCCTCAGGACAGCTCCACATCCCGAACCCAAGGCACATGCAGCCAGAACAAAACTAGAGACCTCCCCCGCGGGCCGTTTGTGACCCATGAATATGATCCGTTTGCCCGTGACGAGAGCGTTGAAAAGGATAATGATCGGATGAGTTTGCGGGCCGTTGGTGTGCAAATGCGGATGTGGGGGACCTGAGACTGTCTGGTTGGAGAAAAGTTTGATGAGGGTTATTAATGAGTACTAGCAGGTTCAAAAGTCAGGTACGGTTCTTCCCGCGATGCGTTTTGAAGATACTCACGTCACCGACTTCTTCGGAAAAGGTCGAAAGAGGCATTTTGATAGGGAGTTTGTGATCTTTGTAGGCTACTGTCGTATGGAAAAAGTGAGTGTCTTTGGATATGACGGGGCGCCCGTCATGATACGAGCTATAGGCATTGGGGCGATATGATGGGTCTTTGAGGTGGGCATTGGATGAACCGGATGATGCATCGGTGGACCGTCGTTTGCGGTTAGAACTTGTGGCTCCGGTGTTGGAGGGAACGAGGGAAGCAACACTGGAAGTGTCACCGTTGTCTGCGACGGCAGCTCCAGCGGCATCGAGACTCGTCTCTTCTCCTACCCAGACGGCACTGCCCCCCAATGTGAACGAAGTGTCAGTCGGTGAATGTTGAGAATATGATCCAACGGCTGTGCTGCTTTCTGTATCAGCTCTGTCTCTGCTTCGGGTGCTTTCCCAATCTTTAGATTGTTCACGTTCGCGGGTTCGCATGAGAATGCCTTCCTCGAAACTAGAATGCGATTCGGTCGAGAAATTGGATTTGTGGAAAGCCTTCTTTGGTTGCCCATTGGTATGTGAATGACCGTTGAGCTGGGGATGCCAGTGTTGGAATTTCTCTGCAAAGATGTCCTTGCGCTCTGATGCACGCATGATGAGCTTTTCTTGTCTGCTGAGCTTTGGGGCCCCGGAGAGATCCATTGAGTTGACAGCATCAAAGAGACGGGCGAGACAGTCCTGAGAGGGATCTGAGATATAATCGTCGAGGGCCATTAGGAGGACGGGCTAACAGCAAATGAGAGAGTGAGGAGAAACAGTAGGATCCCTGCCTTGAAAATCTGAATAAATGGATGGCGCGTACATATTGCGAGTGCCATGACTTTAGCCCCTCTATTATCGCTCAATTGTGTCATGATCTGCACTAGAACACAGACTTGCCTGGTCAAATTCTTGTCGATTTTGGTCCTTACAAGGTTGAGCACGCAAAGCAGACCTTCTGTTCCATTGTTTCCATCGACACCATCTTCTCCAGGCAGGTTGCCGTCCTTCAGCTCGGGTGAATCCAGTGCTAGCACCGGTGCTATGGTGTTAAACGGGGTCTGGTTCAGAAAGAATATCGTCCAATCATCCAACTGTGTCTCAGCACCGTCTGGCAGCATAGACATTGCCAAAACACTAGCTTATAAGCCACAGCCTAGCTTGCATGCACACATACCCTTCGTCGACGCCCAGGGGTTGCGGAAATTGGTATTTCAGCTGCGCCCCCTCAAGCAAGTGGAATTCGGCCAGCAACACAAACGAACAATGGTTTCCATTGCTGCTCATCGTCAGCCCAGTGTTGGTAGCGAAGAGGCCAACTGAAATCACGCGTCGGATGCAATTCCAAATTTGGAACCAGCGTCTTGTTTGCTCTTTTCGGCGTCTGTTGACTCGCACTATAGGATGATACACGCGTGTCGTCGCGCACGCTCAAACCCTGTCTCGTTTCGAACTCTGCTCATCTCAACAAAAATTCTGTCTACTCCCGGGTTTTTGTCGGTCCAACTGGGGCCCTTGGCAACTTTGGTGAACGGCTTTCGGACTTTTTCACAGTTGCTTGGCCCATTTTCTTCTGGCCAGCGTATTCAACGGTGTTTTGCTCATGACAGGTGGCCGACCGGTGGTCTAGCTACGGTCTGTCGTAACTGATTCGAAAATGATATTCAATGAATTTTCGGAAGCTTTTGGAAGACGTCTAACGGTCCGACTCCAACCATGCTCTAGAGCTCTTTGGTCAAGTGCTATGATCTCAGGGCCACCTGCAAAAATAATCCGACTCGGTCTAAAGCTCTGCCTCTATTCACCTTTGTTAGGAAATGCGAAACGGCGCTTAATGTCCATCGAAAAGGCTGCGAATCTTCAAAGGTATTGGTATGCCACATAGAATTTGGCTTCAGCTTTCCAAACCACTTGCAGAGATCATGGCATTGGCAACG